>WBNO01032994.1:419087-495757 GCA_013400575.1 Peucedramus taeniatus
GGGGCGGGCGGGGGCTGCGCCGGGACCCGCCGCGGAGGCGAGGGAGGGCGCGGGGACACGGCGTGTGGCGGCGGCGACACCCGCGGAGGGACCGGGCGTCGGGACCCTCCGAGGTGCACGCCCAGTGGCGCACAAACGGGCTCGTTCAGCGCGCAGATCCCCCCGACACAGAAAGGTCCCGGCATCCGGGCCGGGGCTGTGAGGAAAGGCACAGGGGTCCAGGCCGCGTGCGTTCCCCCACACAAGGAGCCCGGCAGTGGTGCCTGGCAGGTGCGGTGGGAAAAGCTGCCCAGTTTCAGGTGCTGAAGCCAAATTCTGCCAGGCAGGAGGTGGGAAGCGCCGAGGCCAGAGGAGCAGCCATCCGCCTGCTTTGTGTTCTCGGGATGCTCAGTGAGATTTGGCCCTTCTGCAGCTGGATCCAGGTGTCACACCTGGGTTTGCTGACCTGTTGTCGACCTGTTCCCTCGGCACTCGGGAGCCATCCCAGCCCTACCAACTCCCAGGCTGATCCTAAGTAGGAATAAGGGATTGATGCTGTGTTTGGAATTGGCCAAACCGCCTCCCAAGCCAGCAATAGCTAGGTAGAGTCAGCTTTTAGTTTTCCTTATTTCCCCTTTTCGGATGTGGTTCCTGCCAAACCAGGTGCCATATATAAATATATATGTATAAAAAAATCTGTTGCCTTTGAGAGAACCGTATGGAAGCTGTACTTACAACATCAACTTGTGTCAGGAGCTTACAATATGCAGATCTGGGAAAGCGGAAACCCTACACATGAGTCAACTGGCAGGCGGATGGGATTTTCTTACACTTTCTGATTGGAGATGTGGTCCAAAAAGTAATAATAAACGGTATTGCAAAGAGTCGTGCAGTGGTGGGGAGGCTGCGTGCTGCTGGGGCTGCGGGAGGTGCGGCCTCACCGGGCGGGACTGCGGGACACGGACGGACCAAGGGCCAGAAGGAGCTGCTGAAACCTCCCCAGAAACAGCAGGGTTGGTGCTGCCGCTGCCCTCGGCTGGCTGGGCAGCCCGCACTGCTCAGAGGACTGCATCCCTGCTTCATCGCTTCCTAATCCTGATTGCAGCGCCGGCGTTTGAGCTTGCAGGGCTGCGAGGGCGCAGCGGAATGTGATTTTTTTGGGTAATGAACTGCCCAAGTGGCAGGTAGCGGAAGTCGCGCGGGGCTGCACATCACCCGCAGTGACGGCAGCCTGCCTGGATTTAACCCCTTTTCCCAAGCTACAAATCATCACTCCTTAAAATCGTGCACAGTCAATAGCCCTCAGTCACATGTAAAAAGGTACATTTGATCAAAATGGTAAACTCAACAAACTCCCCAATCTTTCGTGGTGTTTTTCTAGAGCAGATGTTGTCTGTGTCTGTTCCAGCCCGGGGATTGCAATGTTGCGCTTGTAGTTGGAGAGCTGGAAGCAAAACTGCCTGGAAACTGGTAACAAACCAATGCGAGACTTCCTCCTGCTGTCATTGTTCTCAGGCAGAGAAGGGAGGAACAAACAGGATGAGAGAGGATGCTGGCTTGCTCTAATGTGCTTTCCATCCAAGAACGCACAGGATTATTTGTGAAAAACATAAGGATTAATATATGCATATATATATATGTATGTCTAATCCTGCAAATAGACAGATTGCCCTGATCCTCAGCACGAGTGCCAAGTCCCAAGCTAAGCTGTGATTTAATTATGATCTATCCACTGCCTATAGAGATGGGGAAAATGTAGAGGACCCTCCTGTTATCGCTGAAATAAGAAATGCATAAAGTGATAGAGGGAAGTGACGGGAAAATCCCAGAGAGGGCTGCTGTTTCCAGGCTGCTTGGAGCAAAATCAGAGCCTTGGAGGGGAGATGTGCACCCAGTGGCCTCTGGAGATGCCAGGGCTGCTATGTGGGCTGTACTGGTGCCCAGCCAGGCTGTAAGAAAAGCTTAAACTGAGCAGTCATTTTCTGCAGGAAGCTTTTTACATTAAAAAATTGTTTCCAATATGTTACTCTTTTAGTTATACATTACCAATCTATCTGTGTCTCTGTGCACTGTTTTGGTTTTTTTTTCTGCCTGGAGCATCTAAACAAACCTTGCAGTTACAGTCACCGTGACTCAAAACAAAGTACTCAGTTGAACTGGCTCAAAATATTTTGCTGTTAGTCATTTCAGCACAAAACTGAGCTGTGACCTGGCAGCTCCAGGCAGCACTGGCACAGCTATGGCTGAGATGCAGCACGGGCAGGGCACCACCAAGCCAAATAAAGGAATTGGGTTACCACATCCCATCCTTCATTAAGCAATAACCATGGAACAAGCACACAGCCCTCCCAGCTCAGTCCCCACATCCCTCATCAGCTCCATTTCCATTTCTTCTGCCACACACTGGGATCATTCTGTGACAGGTTATTTTTTTCCTATTTCATTTCCATTTGGAAAGTGGGGAAATATGAAAATTCCGTATTTCCCACAGGCCTTGGTGAGCAATGAGCACCTTAATGACCCAAAGCTCTGCTGTCAGCAGTGGGAGACCCTGAAATCACTATTTTTGATTTACTCACTGAAGGGCATCAACCCCCATATAAACTATCCAGGTCATTTGACCCCTGCCTAAAACTGAATTTAATTATCTAACAGTGCCATCACTGTTAATTATATTGTGAGGGGGTGTATGTAGAATGAGTAAATCTAAGTGACACATAATCCCTTGCCCAATTAGCAACAGCTTCAGGTGCTTTGGGCTTTGGATCGTTCTTCAAAAGGTCATCAAGAAGAGGAATTAAGCAAACAAAGAAGCACGTTTGGGCCCCAACATATGATTTATTCCACAATAATTCTGTGACCATGTGGCCCCAATTTTTCTGCTGTCCCAAGTCCAGGCTGGTTTACCCCACTGTTAGCCCATGTAAGACAGTACTTAAAGGACTCTGCCTGAACTGAACAGAGAATGCTGAAAAATTTATACTCTGTAAAATGCATAATAATTGGGGTTTAGGCTAACATGCAGCTGTGTTAAAAGAGACTCAGAAATGACTGGCTACATGTGTCCTAACCTACATCTATTGATCTCAAATGCACTTTAACTGATTCATTATCACTTACTGATTGCTCGTCCTCCTGCTGATGTGGGTTCCTCTCCAGGGAGAGAAGTGTTTTTCCATTGCATCCTTGGAGCAAGAGCAGGACTATGTGAGTGAACCCTGCTGCCAGGATTTTTCCTATAGCTGTATACAAAAGAAAAATCCCCTGTAAATTGTTCATCACTCCCTTACTTAAGCATTGTGTAAGTACAAACCAGTGTAATCACTGCCATGGGGGAGTAAATGGAAAATCAGCAAGGGCTCTTTGGAAAACCTTTTCTCTACAGATTCATACCAGGGAACAGAGTGGTACACTCAAACAGCAAATTCCTGAGGCACCACGGGGAAAGAGACAGGGGAGGGTTCACTTCCAGGAGGTCAACTCACCCACAGCACCCCAGGGTGCTGTTCTTCCCCAGAATACTTGACACTGAGGACCAGCACAGGGTTTTCTTTATGCCCCTTCTGTTTCCATTGCATTTGTCTTCTCTTGAGGGCTGCCACTGTGGGCCAAAGCCACCAAGGACACACCAACCTAGAAGGCACCCCCAGCATGTTGCCAAAAGCAGCAGGAGTGCTTGCTGTGCCCATGCCTGGTTTATGTAGCTCAGACTCACTCTGTGCCTGGCCTGAGCTGAAGGAGGCTTCTCCAGGGTGGCAAGCATCCACATCCTTTGAGGCACCTCTGTATCATTTACCAGAATGCTGAAATTTAAATGTAAAATGTCAGGGTTTAGCTAAAGCAGTAATAATGTGTGTGCCTCCCCAGCAGATGCAGCAGGAGCTGATGTCTCTCCCCTCAGCCTGGCTATAGCATCAGGGCTTTAACATGCCCTTTTGGCAATACATTTTTATGTTGCTATTTGGGAACACTGCACACTAGTGATGCAGGACTTCGTTTTGTCAATTAACCTCTTTCCTTTGTGCCTCCTCTACAAAGAGAAAAAACATTAAAGGGCGACCCTACTCTTCAGGAGGGTGTCAGGTCTTTTATAGTCATTTAAAATGTGCCAATTGTGACTGGTTAGAAACCAATCAAAACCCCATTTTTGCACTGCTTGCAGAAAACCTAACGTGGCCTTGCCCCCAGCAAACCACGTCCCCACAGTCCTGCTGAGGAATACTAATCTCTCCTTTCTTTCCCTGCATCTCAGGGATGATATTAGTATGTGTAAGATCCAGAATGCATGAGCTGCCAGAATAGGGACGTTCCCCAGAACCCACCTGCCACAGCAGGGAAGTCCTTTGGGAGCCCCTGCCCATAAATACCGGATTTACAGCCCCATCCACGGGGTGGAACAGCTGCTCCATTTGTCAAGTGCCTTTTATCAAAATTATTTATCATCCCAATATGTTTTTTATGCTGATCAGTCTGGAGCTGAGCTACCCTAAGCCAACCAGTATTTATTTTCTCTCTTTCCCTTTTCTCTCCTGGGTTGCCTTGCATCCCAAAGACAGCCCCAGGTCTGGGAAACACCTGACCCAAAGCCACCCCCATCTGGCATGAAGCACAGATCAGTAGAACAAGAGAAACTGGCTTCTATCTTTTGTCAAATGCAAATTGCTGAGAGTTAATTAAGACACATTTCAGGAACAGTGAGGTTTGGGGTTTTTTTAAAAATTATAATCTATCCTGAGGTGTGGGTAGGGTTCAACATCTCTCCTCAGGAAAGGGGTTACAAAACTGGAACTGCAGTTTGGCAAACGTGCTGACAACAAAGGTCCCACAGGGCTTTGGTGGCAGCCAGGCATACAAGGTTCTGGGAGACCTGTGAGACTGGAGGCAACAAGGTCCAAAACCTCCTGGGCATATATATTTTTCCAGATTTCCCCTCTTTTTTTAATGATCAGTGTCTTCACCATGGCTTGTGAGATTTGTTGTTCTGCAAAGATAGGGCCACAAACACATGATGCTTCTGCCTTGTTGGGAGCATGTTGAATATTTGCCACTTTCCCCTGCAAAAGGCATAAGTCTTTTATACACACACACACACACACACACAAATAAAAGAAAGAGAAAAAGAAAAAGAAAAAGGAAAAGAAAAAGAAAAAGAAAAAGAAAAAGAAAAAGAAAAAGAAAAAGAAAAAGAAAAAGAAAAAGAAAAAGAAAAAGAAAAAGAAAAAGAAAAAGGAAAAAAAAAAAGGTTAAACTACAGAATAGACTTTGTAAGTGTTTTCAGGCTTCCCACTCCTCATCAATGCCCAAAGCAGAAGCAAGTCAGAAAACAACTGGAGGTACTTAAAGCAACTCAAAGTAATTGTCTGAGTAGTGCTTAAAGTGTGAGGTTTGAGTAGGAAGATGGGGTTTGAGCCAACTGCTGTTGCCTTTCTGGGGAGGCTTCACTCAGAGGTGTTTACTTCCTCATGCCTTCATGGAGATGTGGCAGTCTATGAAAGCACTCCTCCTGGAATTAGATGAAAATGGTTTATTAAAAAAAAAAAAAAAAAAGGGAGGGGGGTGTTATAGGTCATGTCATAACAAGGAAAAGCTTAAAAAGATCACCCAAATATTCATCAAAGGTAAGATATGCTGTATGCTTAGGAAATGGGTGGAGAATATCAAGGCATGGGCTTTCTGACTTGCTGAAAGAGAAAATCATAACCAGAGCACCCAAAAATACCACTTCACCATCTCAGAGAGGAGGCACTTGAGTCTGGATTTATATATGGAAGGCCTTCTGCTGCAGGGATGTGGATGGAGGCTGGCATTGGGCCCAGGAAGTCCTGTGGAGTTTATATATGCTGATTGACATATCTTTATCCAGGAGGAAGGGACAAGAGTCCTCCTAGCTGTGCAACATCCCACTGGTCAGTAGGAACCTGGGAATGAGGGAACATCCAAGATGGGAAGAGCACTGTCACACTTGGTTCAGCACAAGGATATATAGATCAAAATGAAATGGGTACATTTAAACAAGATGATGACTTTAGTGTTAACATGTGATTTCTGAATAACTACCAAAACACCAGGCAGGAAACTGTGTGGTTTTGAAAATATCTGTTGAAGGCGTTCTGTATGTTCACTGGAGTGACTCCATCTTCAGTTAAGAAAGCAGAAAAGAGTGGGCTGATCCTCAGAGCAGGGGGAAACCCTGCCCACATCTGAGCCTGCAGTCTGGGCTCTCATGAGTAGGTTACTACAAGGAAACCATCAGCTGGGAATAGACAGGACACTCAGGAGAACCTTGGTAAGAAAATTACATCAACCCCAAATGACGAAGTCATGACTGAGACCCAGTTCCTCTGTGCACCAGTTCTGAGTGGGAGGGATAAGCTGGAAATTTTCCTTTAAAATTCTGTCCCCTACAGGCTCAAAGCAGCCACAGTATTAGAGAGACTTTTAAAAGTGTCATTATATATTTAATTAACTCGGAAATGTGTGTTTCTCAGTGTGTGGCTATGAGCATATGTGGTACTGCAGCCTGCACAGTGGTTGCCAAGACCTTTGCCACCATGAAGAGCTACAAGACTCTCAAAAGCACATGGAGATGACTGGGAAGAGACACACTGCTGATGACAGCAATTGAAGACTGACTTCTTTGTCCATTGCTGCTGTCCAAGGCTGTCAGGGTGGTGCTCCAGCCATGTTCAATGCAGGGCTCTGGAAAGCTGAGTCATCTCCAAATACCAAGCACATTGTTTGTTACAGGCACTGCTCTGTTACTGGTGCTTGTTACTGGTGCTTTTCTAGCCCAGCCTTTGCCCAGGAGTCAGCTGAAAGGCTTGGGGCAGTGGCAAAGGCAGGAGGTGGTTTTGTGCCCTTGGATACTGGAAGAGCTCCAACCTGTCCTGACAGTAAGAATCTTCCTCCCTGGTGCCTGTCAAGGGAGATGTAAAAATGAACCAATGGTCCAGCCCACTTTCAAGTCCTACCTGACCACAGCTGATTGTGGTGAGTCGTGTCCTGTTGGTTCCCTTCCACCACATGCTTGGACAGAGGGGATAAAGCCATTCTGTACCACATCATCTCACCAAAATGCACAGAGGGGAGGTGCTGACAGCCCTACAAGGGACCTCCCTGCGAAATTTCTCTGAATTATTTAGTTGTTCCAGAAGGTTTCAGTGCTTTACACAACACCTTAAGAAGCAAGTTGGCCATATCCTGACAGAAAATCCCCATCCTCCGCACAGGCAGGTGTTGGGTTTAGCCCTTTGTGAGCTCTCAGAAGCACCAGATGACACACACAGCAAAGTCTGAGTTTTGCATTTGCTGTAGCTGACACACGCTGTTCGCTGAAAGAGAATTAGCCTTTTCCTCTGCAAAACTGAGCATTAAGAGCTAGTCCAGCTGCTAGTAAATGGCAATTAGGCTGCTAAAAGCCCAGGTTGCTTGTGAAAAATAAGACTTGAGCTCCTGAAACACACAGGCCCTCTTTCAGACTGGTTTTTCATTACTTTTCAGTCTCTAACTTGATCTAGTGTTAGAGCTGAGATGCAGCTGGCCTGGGATTACCCATTAAAATAATGCAAAAACCTGTAAGACAACTGTAAGACAACAATTTCTTCCAGGCATGCAAAGCAGTTGCATTTGCCCTTACAGAATCGCCCGGGTTTTGTTTCAGGTTCTGGCTTTGTAGATAAAGGAATGTGAGAACATAATGAGCACATCAGCCTTATACTGAGTTCAGATTAAGCACAGCAAAACCACCAGCACAGCAGCCATTTAGTCAGGAAGAAAGAAACATATGGGGTCAGAGTGACGTTATCTCACGTGGCACTGAAGGGAAATGTCCCTTCAGATTATCACAAGATGCTGGGCACCTTCTAAAACACACCCGGGTGGGTGGATGTGCCACATCGAAAAACTGTAAAAATATTCTGTGTGCCAGTAAATCCTCTGCTAAATTCTCTTTGCAGAGCTTGATATAAACAAAAGCTATGATGAACAAAAGTGGAGTACACGAGCGACCTTGGCAAGGGTGGGTCTTCCAAATGCCGTGTCTGAAGTGTTTCTGTGGAGGCATTTTGCTTGATTTTTCTCCCAGCTCTCACAACATTCAGCACTTTTGCAGGTCTTGGAACCACGTGTCCATATATGACTTTTAGCTCTTATTTTAAAATAAACAACTGGAAGTCATAGCCTTAGGAAAGCAATAGAGTATGATCCCTGAGAGAGTAAAAGAATCTGAAATTCAGGTGACCTGAGGATAGAGATGAAGGGATTGGTGAGGTCCCAGGTCAAAGAGACCATCCATCCAGCATGAGGAGGGCTCTCCAACCTCTCAGCTCCACTCCAGCCTTGCTGTAGCCTAGCTAGAAGTAAAATATTGGAAATGTGGGTGACAGCTTAGATTACACATTGTTAGAAACAGCCAGGATAATCTGCTGCCAGCTCCCTAAAAGGAAATCTTTAGCTAACAAACATGCTCCAGCCTTCTGAGCAGGCAGATAACGATGGAACAGTGGATAAAACATAGCTGGATACCAGGGAAGTGGTGCTGTGCAGGGAGGTGTTCCACCAGGCCAGAGGAAACACTTTGGGGCAGGAGAGCTGCTCCTGGAGCAGCTTGGCCAGGAAGAGGAAGGTGGAGGGTCAGTTTTTTGGGTGTTGCAGTGTGCCACTGAGGCAGTGCCAGTGCCCTGCTCTCAGGGACAGCCAGCACAGCTTGATGGGCTTTGTGCTCCTCAGTGGGGGCTTCATCATGGTCATCTCCATGTCCGTCCTGTGACACTACAGCACATGGCTTTGCTGGACAGATCCAACAGTGGGTAAAAGAAAAGCATCAGCTTCCTTGCTTATAGAAAAATTCTGCACGAGACATCCCTGCCCTTCCTGATGGCAAACAGCATCTCCATGATTTCCAGGCAGCTCTGTCACATCTTAGGCTGGGAGATTTCCAGGCCAGAGAAATGCTGAGGTTTTAGATCTCTTGGGATCTCAGGATCCTGGGAAGGTGCCCCATGGTTCTGCAGTGCAAATGCATCACAGTGCTGCTGCTGCTGCCATCGCCACCTGCAACACAGGACAAGCAATACTGTGTCTCTTCTGAGGGTAGGAGCCTTGTGGACGTGGATTTTGCTCCTGCTGAGAAAGTCTCTGTTTGGAACAGCATGTCTCAGCTCATGGGGACTCCTCCTGCTGAGACATTTAGAATAAATTCTGCACAGACCTTTCTGGTATGGTAAAAAAAATAATAATAATGAAGTGGCAAGACCCGGAAAGCGCACACACAGTGGAAACCAAATTTGGAATGATTTAGGTGATTCAGGCTTTTTTTTTGGGCAGTAAGCAGCTAGTGCAGCTCGCCACATGCTCGCACAACCCAAGAGCTTGAAGTCAGCTTGAATGAGTGATTCATTATTCCGCACACGCTCCGGCTCCTCCGCCACTCCAGCCTGTACCCAGCTGGATCTCAGGAGAAATTCCTAGAGTGTGTAATTGTGTATAATGTGATCATCCTGCAGCAGGAAATAGGTTTGTAAGCATTCTTAGCCAGTACAATCGATGTCGTACAGCTATGGTCTGCAAGGAAACAAAGTGGAGATACATATTGCAGCGAGTCACTGGAGAGCCAACGCAGCCTTCTGGGAAGGACATCTTAGGCAGGGAATGCGTTTAAGCCCAAACAGTCACGGTACTCGTAGTACTTCATTTTTAAATGTCTCAGCGTGACCGTGCTCAGAGGGAGGGGGAGATGCTGACCTGCGAGCCCCCAGCAGCGAGGCCAGATGTGGGGGACAGCCCGCAGGGCCAGGCTGGAGGAGGGAGCCCGGCGGGCTATTCTGGTTTATTTAGCTGCGACCTCGGCTGTGGCCGAGGGACCCGCAGGGACCCGCAGGGACCCGGCAGGGCGGGGTGGGGGCTCGCAGGCTCCCCGGGGCAGCGCAGGCTGAGCCCGCAGCACCCTCTAGAGGAACCCAGCCCTCGGCTGGGTTTGATCCGCTGGAAAGAATCTCTCCAGGAAGGCTTTTTTCCTTAGGTGCGTTTAATCCATCGCTGCGCACCAGCGCAATATCGGGCCCCAGCGCTGCTGAGCCCGAGCAGAACCAGGCTTCCAGGTGGTCCTTCCTGGTGCTGGAGGGGATGGAGATGAGCAGGGCTGCAGGAGAGGGCGAGGTGGACCAGAGGCTCCCCAGCAACCCGGGAAGCAGAACCATGGGGAAATCCTCCCAGGTCCTCCCTTGCAGGGCTCCCCAGCTGCAGTCGGCATTGTCCTGCTGGCAGGTCTAACCCAAACTGGAAGTGCAGGGGTGGAGATGAACATGTCACCCACAACATGTGGTCCCTGTAAGATGCAGCTCGGTTTAGCCCAGGACCCTGAGCTGTAGGCACGGCCTCCCTCAGCCATGGGCTCTGCATCCCCACACACGCCTGCACAGAACTGCTGTCAGGCCAAGAAGAGTCAGATGGATTGTTACCTAACAGTGACCTAGCTGTGAAAATTGTGGATTGGGTGGATTGTTACCTAAAAGTGACCTTGAGGCTGTTGTAACGTGGTCCCAGCACAGCCTGAATTCCTACATGTGATTAAATGCCCAGGTTACATCTGCATTACTCTTTCCAGCCAGGATGTGCTGGCCAACACACAGTCCTAAAAGATATGTGGGGATTATCTGGGATTCATTGTGCATGAGACAGGAGACACCCATGGAAAAACATCCTGTAAGTGCTGTGCTGGTCTGTGGCTACAGCTGTGGCTTGTGGCTACAGCTGTCTTTGTTTCTGGAGTTTCCCTGTTCCATATCTGATACTGCTCAAAATTGAGCTTTTCTGTATAAAGACAAATATTAACTCTAAATTACTTCCATATACAGTACCTACTTCATATTTCTGCAGTTACAGAAACCTTTTATATTTTATTTCATAAACCATGTACCAGTTTCAAGAGGAAACATGTCTGAAATGTGAAAACCTAAAATGTAAAAACCCCAAACCAAAAAAATACAACCCAAAGGCTCAAACCTATTTTTCAAGTTGAAATCTAAAAATGCTGGGCAAGTAGCCTGAGCCCTCTCCTGAAGGACCCATTTTCTGTTTCTGTCTTGGATGCACAATGTGCAGGTTCCAGCCTGTGAGTCTGCTGGGCTTGGCTGGGCCCTTTAATGTGCATTTGTCTGATAAAGAATGGAATAAGGAAGATAACCCAGTGAAGAGAGTAGAAACACTTTTCTGCCTGTTTAGTGAAAGGAACAAGGATGAATCAGATAAATGCCAAAGGCAGCAGCAGGACAGAGCCACGAGATGGGACAGAGGTATGGAGCACCTCTGCTGTGAGGCTGAGAGAATTGGGATTGTTCAGCCTGGAAAGGAGAAGGCTTTGGAGTCACCTAATTATGGCATTTCAGTACCTGAAAAGGGAGCCTGCAAGAAAGATGGAGAGAGACTTTTTAAAAGGACCTGGAGTTACAGAACAAGGGGGAATCACTTCTAACTGAGAGTAGGTTTAGACTGGATATTAGAGAAAAATTCTTCCCTGTGTGGGGATAAGGCCCTGGCACAGGGTGCCCAGAGAAGCTGAGGCTGCCCCATCCCTGGAAGTGCCCAAGGCCAGGCTGGATGGGCTGGGAGCAACCTGGGATAGTGGAAGGTGTCCCTGCCCAGGGTAGGGAGTGGAACAAGATGAGCTTTAAGGTCCATTCCAACCCAAACCATTCTGTGATTCCCCTACTGGTACCTCCCTGGGTGACAGCCCAGCCTGCCTGTCCCTCTCTCCCAGGTGGCCTCAGCTCTCCCATTCCAGGAAGGATCCAGAGCAAGAGAGTGGCTGGAGATGCTGGAGCAGACTTGTGTGTGTCTGCCTCAAGCTGTGCTTGGTTCTCCAGCTGGAGAGGTGGGTCCAGCTCTTACCTGAACTTCCCTTTTGCCCACACCACCTTCAGTGGCCCTCAGCTTCCCAGTGGGTGCCCTCCAGCTCACCTGGCCCAGCAGGACTCCAGCTGAACACCCAACCCTTGGCCCAGGGCAGTTTCCCAGGTAGGTTATTCCCTATGGACAGGCCACCTGCTGGGCACTGTGCAGCACACTGGGCATCAGAATCTCCAGGGACAGACTCCTGTGAAGCCTCATCAACACCATCTCCCCGTCCCCCTTTCCTTTGTCCTCAAATGGGAACTCACAGAATATTTAATTATTGAGATCAGGTTGAATATGGAGAGATTACTCATCTCAGATTCTAGGGATAAACAGTTTCCTTTGCAGAATAATTTCTTTTTAACAACTCCCCCCTCCCCTTTTCTCCAAATTAATTTCCATCCCAGCCATGAGCCTCTGTAGAAAATCTTGTCATAATCATTTTGAGCTAAATATTCTGTCTAATCAATCAAAGCAGGGGAACCAATTTTGAAGCTGTCACTTTTAATTTTTCCAATAAGAAAAAAATCGAGCATTTCACTCACAGTGCTGTTGTGATTCAAGCTCTTCAAACCTTTGCTCCACCACATCAGTGCTTCAGAGCTGTACCTGAAAATGTGAAGAGCCAGCACAATTGCAGAGAAACTAAAATAAATTGATTTTTATTAGTGAGAACAAACCTGTTTCTTCACGTACCCTTAGACCTGGCTCACAAAACCTTTTCTTTTTTCCTTTCTTCCCTGTTTTCCTCCTCAGAACAAAAATAACTACAGCATATTAATGATTTCATGCATGCAAAGGGCTGGCACTCATTAAAGTTGATGTGTTATTGAGAGCTCGGTGCATAAATGCCAGCAAAGGGCCAGAGAGCAGATGTGCTGGGTGCTGGGGTGGATGAGAGGATTCCTCCTACCCCTGGCACAGGATCCCTGTGGACACATCCACGGTGGAGGAGCTGACCTGTGGGAGGAGGCAGGAACAGCCTCGGCACAAAATCCGGCTGGAGAAATCCATCCTGGAAAGAACAGGTTGTTAAACACTCTGGCAAGGGCACTTTGTGTACAGGGTAGGCGTGGGCTGCGTTCCTGCTCAGCCAGGAGCCATCAAATTGAGGCTTTGCAAATCCTCCAGCCAGCAAACAGCAACATTCTGGTCGGGGGAACGTCAGGGGGAGTTTTGCCATGGTGTTCCTGCCTCCCTGCACAGTCAGTGCCAGCCAGAGCCATAAGCTGGCATTCACTTTGCTTTTGGGGATGGATGTGAATGAAGTCAGGCCCTGCAGGAGCACTGTAGGAGAGGGAAAACAGCAAAAGCAGCAACAGTGCCCTTGAGTTGGGCCCCTACTTGAATCCAAAACAGAACCTGCCAGCTACTGAGGGAAAATGAACTCTATCCCCCCCAAAACCAGGACAACCATGTAGAAAACGGAAAGGATCCTTCCTACAAATCCATACCTGAACTCTCTAGGTTCAGGACCACTTCCAGTTTCACATTAATTTCACACCAAGATAGTCTCAACTGTGATCCCAGGGTTTCTGCTTGCAGGGAAACCAAGCAATGCTGGCAGGACACTGCCAGCCTCAGCTGTGGCTGCCCTGTGTGACCCCACAGCCACCCAGCACCCCTGGGCTCAGCACTGTGCACCCAGCAGTGACTGCCAGGTCCCACATGGCTCCTGCTTGCCACTATCTCCTCTTCAGGAGCTCACAAGTGGGATTCAGCAGGCACATAATCAGCAGGGGGATGCTGGAGGGGCAGCAGAAGCCAAGTGTCACTCAGGAGTGGCACTGATCAGTGCCTGATGTCCCTCACCAACCCCCTGCCTCACCCTCTGGCTCTGTTGCCTTGGTTTATTTTGTCTGCCGAGGACACAGATTGGGTTTGGAAGTTCTGAAGATGTGGAGAGCCCTCTGGCATCTGAAGAAGGAGATGAAACCTAAGAAATGGAGAAGTTAATATGTTTTCAGTTTGCAAGAGAGCTTGGAAATCCCACTGATGCTTTATTAATCTCTTCTGCCCCTGGAGGACAACAGGCAGCTGCTTCTTCCTCTCTCTCTGCTGAATTTCCTTTACTGGAAGTTAAAAGAGACAAGGGCAAGTTAATTCTATTTTGGAGACAGAATTTTTGTCTATGCCTTTCATAATGCTTCTGGATTATTAAAACTCCTTTAAAACACGACTTTTTAATCTATTTAAGAAGTCCAATTTTCTTTCTACGCTGCTTCACCCCAGCAATTTCTCTCTCCCAGGAAAGCCCAAATGACTCAAGTCTAGCCATTTTTATTGTTATTCTGGGCCCTTCCCCATCACATCTTGGCTGCTGATACAGAGCAAGGACAGAACTCATCCCAAGGCAGGATGAGGCCCCCAAAACAAGGAGAAATGACACCAAACCAAGAGTTGTGACATGATGATCGGTTGTATTTTCAGTCCATTAATACACATTCATTTACCAGATACAAACAGAGTGGAAAGGAAAGCCATCATTAGCAGGAACAAGGATACAAAACTCAGTTCCAGCAGCCTTCACAGAAGGGATATTCAGTATCACAGCAGCACTGTCAGAAGGGAGGGACACACGGAGACCTGCGCTCACACCCCAAGTGGAAGCTCTCCTTTTGTGGATTAGTTTGGCTAAGTTTTTTTTTAGCTTTAAAAAAAACCAAAACATAACAAAACATTCCAAAAACTGTGACTTTTTGACATTTTTTGTCATTTCCCTAGTGTCTAGGACTAGGGAAACTTGGAATTATTTACATAGAGATTTGATGAAAAGATCTGTTTTATGAAAAGGGACCTTTTATGGGGGTTAAAAGTGGAATAATCACAAATACTGGAAAATACAACAAGAAAGCAGGCAGGGAAAGGAAAATAGGGGAAAAAAAGTGACACCCCAAGAGGATCATTGCATTCAGTGGTCGATGTGTGGTTAGTGGGGCAGCTCCACTTTGATACACTGAGATTCACATGCTGGCCTTGATTCACTGCCATGAAGTTACACTCTGGGTTTAAAGCAGGATTCTGCAAAGCTCCAGCTTAGCCCAGCATGGATTTGGGGCTCCACATGCAGCAGGAGAGGGAAATGGCATTATCCTACAGTTCTCTCATACTCCTAAGGGAGTGTCCCCACAAATGCAGCTCTGTGCCCAGACACAACCCCCAGAGTGTCCTTGCTACGAGTGTTCAAGGCTCATTACACTGAAATAGCAACAGCACATCTGCACTTGATTGTACAGGGATGCTCCCTCTGGAAGGAAAAAAGGAATTGGAAATTATTCATGGAAGAGTCCCAGCCAGACAACACCTGCACTGAGGTTCTCCCAGGGACAGCACCAGGATTGCAAAATCATGTAGTGAAACTTGATCAAAAGAAAGGAAAATGGAGTGTTTGGGGTTTAATGCAGCAAAGCTCACCAAGTCAGGGGACAAACTGAGACCAAGAGACCAGATAGGGAGCTGAGCTCTTTGCCTCTTCCATGGAGCACTGGAGTGGTTCTCTTGTAAATTGATTTTTAGTACATTTCTTGCAGATGATCACAGGTTATCCCTCATTTTTTAAATCATGCATTAACTTTACAGTGAAACATTTATCCAGTCCAATATCTTTACAACAAAACACGTATTTTATAATATTAGACCATTAAAATTTAAGGAAAGGAGCATGAGTTCTCAAAGTGATACTGGTTAAAGAATAAATTAAAGGTAAAAGAAGTTTCTACTTGGGTTGAATTACAAAATAAAGTCTGAGCCTGGGAAAACTTCTCATTTCCTATAGTTCTAACAAATAAATGCCACAAGAAACAGTTGATGTTTCTGGGGTTGCTAGTGCTTAAATCCACATCACCTGTTCCAGCCCTGGCTATCGTGGGTGCCCTTCTCCCACGCTGGTTTGACAGACTAAGGAGTGATTGTTCAGGTGCACAAACCAACCCTCTCAAGGTGTTCAACTTCACAGGCTTCTTAATATAAGAAACAAACCTGTAGCAGACAGGACCCAAGGAGCCAGCTCCAACAGCACAGCCTGGGGTGTGAATGGGCTGGGCCCTCACCAGAGTGGCTCCAGCCCTGCTGTCTGTTTGGGGTGAGCAGTGCTGCTTCCACAGGGAACTTGGTGGCCCCACAAGCCCCTGGGGGTGCTGGGATCTCCTCACTGTGCTGAGGCTGCACACCCTGGTTGCATTTGAATGTTTCTGAATTCCTGGTATCAGGAGTTCAGCACCAACACAGGGCAGGGATGGCCAGCTCAGTGCCTCTGTTCCCACAGAGGGGAACCTTCTCCCAGACAGAGAGCCAGCATCAGGCCTGTCTGCTACCTCAATAATGAAAGACCTTCTTAATTAGCACCTTTTCATACCAAATCAGTCAATTACATCTCCTTCACTGGCTCTGCTGTGTCACTGGGGACCAGCAGCTATCACACAGTGGGCTGAGTGTTGCAGAACCTGAGTGGTTTTTCCCCAAAGCAGCCTGGCAGAGGGGGAGTTAACACCCCTGGAGTTAGGAAGCCCCAACAATTAGCTACCTACCATTTTAAAAGACAATGCAAGGATAATTTAACAATTATAAAAACCTTTGCTAATATGAGGACGAGGAGAATAAGAGCACTTAGAAGGTGACAGGAGTGTTGCACTTCAAGCTTCAGTGTATAGGCGGTGGGGTTGAACACTTTCTGACTCTGGATCTGTGTGACTGACAAGGATTCTCTGGCAGGCTGTAATTGTTTAAAGTCAGCAGCTTCAGTCAAACCAAACCAGCTAAAAAACATCAGGAGAGAAAAGCTCTGAACCTGCCCTGATGTGAAATCACAGGACACCTTTGATCTTTCTCGATTGGAAATGGTCAGGGCACACATTGCTTTGGCTCTGCGGGGGGTGACCCCGGGTCAGTTTTCTTAAGGGAAAATAAGTCAAGGGAACACATTTATGTGCTTACAGCATGCCAGGTAAAACCATCAACCCCCTGGACACAATCACATAAAACGCTGCACATGCACTTTCCAAAGGTGAACCAGACCACAGATGCCAGAAAGAAGCACAAAAGGCAACTGCATCTACAAAACACAAGTGTAAAACAGTGGAAGCTGTAGGAATGGGCTGAGATTTGGAAGAACATCTGGGGTTTGTTCCCTATTTGGGTGATGCAGCAGGGACAGAATAAGCTGGTGCCTATTGACAGGTCTGAACACAGAAGGCAATCAGCAAAAATGTCCTGCCAGCTATGTTTTGGGGATAGCTAGGCGAGCAGTGTGATTCTATTCCAGTCAAAAAACTGTTGGAAGAGCCATAAAATAAAATAAAATAAAATAAAAAAAAAAAAAAACCTCTTCTGTGAACTAAAATAAATACCAGTTCTCTGGGCCTTTTGACCAAGGAGTGTTGGGCACAGGTATAACCCTGGGAAGGGAAGGGATGCCTGGATGCAGGGGCAGCAGAAGAGCTCAGCCTCCAACTCCTCCAGATCCAACTCTCCTCAGGTGTTTCCTAATGCTCCATTTTCTCTGTGGCTGACACAGCACTGCAGACTGCCAGGAACACCTCAGGTGGAGCTGGACATGAAACTGGGAGACATAGCCTCACTGCAGGATGGGACATGGGGCAACCGACCCAGGCTGGTGCCCACCACACGAGGTCCTAACCCAGGAACTGTAGTGTTTTTCCCAGAATGCTGGATTGAACTGCTGCTTCTCTGTACAGGGAGGTGCAAAAGAGCTTTGGAAACCTTCTTACAGCAATGGAAAACAGGAATGTGCATGCTGAGTTTTACCTCTGCTTGGGAAGCCACGTCCTGCATGACTAAACTCAAGGTTGTGGCTGGTTCAGTAACAAAGCAGAGCAAAAAAAAGGCTTTGTCATCTGCTCCCCTTCCCCCTTGCATTCACCCTATCTACAGATCCACATGTCAGCTTGGTCTGAGCATGGTGTCAGCTTAATGGTCTTTCCCTTTCTTTTAAACAGGGGGAAAGGGATGGAAATGAAAATTTACACATATGCTGCAAGATGAATGCACAAGCAGAGTGCAGAGCTTGGCTCAGATCATGCTGGCTTTCGAGTCTCAGTCCTGTTACATGCAGTGTCTTGGCTTCCCCTGGCTCTGGACACCTCAGGCTTGAGTTGGAACCTTGATCCTCTCCTGAAGAACAGTCACACTCAGTGGAACCAAGCTGACATGCTGTGTCTGCAAAGGCCAGCAAACTCCAGGGACCTCCAGCACCTCCAGCTCCACTGAGACTGCCCTCTGCCAAGCCTGAAGGCTGCTGATTGCTCCAGCTGCAATAGGAAGAGGATTTTTGTTCCTCCAAAGGGATGAAGAGACTGAAATGCTGATTCTGATACAGGATTGTTAGTCTGTTTCCCTTTAAGAAGTGAAACACCTAGACTTGGAAATCTGCAGGACAGCCCAAGGCAGCAGCAAATGGCACTTCCCAACAGTGGCAGGGCTGCACAATGTGCTCTGATGGTGTGTGGAAGGGGTGAGATGGAGAATTCCAGCGAGCCAAGGTGCAGATACCCAAAGCTTGAGAAGCAGCACACACAGCCCAGGACTCCTGTGCAGCCACAGCACGATCACAGTACAAATGCAACCACAGGACACAGCTGGCAGTGGTGACAACATCAACTGGGAGTCAGTTCCTGTCCTAGGAAACAGCCTGCATCCTTTAGATGCACAGAACATGCCTGAAGAAGTAACTCCTCCAGAAGTTAAACCTCTCATCTGCCACCACTTCCAAGTTTTTCTGCTCCTCTTGTCTGCTAGTGTTGATTTGTTTCAAGTTCCTCCACCAAAATCCTTCTGGAGGGCTCATTATATTGGTGGAGACACTTTTAGTCTCCTTTGACTTTCCAAAATCCCATATTTTTCACTAACTTCTCTCCTGAGAACAAGACTTCAAAAGGTAAAGCAGTCTGCATCTTCTTAAGTCCAAACCTCCATGGGTACCATGGACTCCTTTGTTCCAACAGAGGGGAGCAAGTACTCTTCCTCCAGAAAACGAAAGGGGAATTGTACTAAAAACCCACGAATCTTTTTTAGTTCTTCTGCTGCTTTCACAGGATCATCAGTTGCTAATTTGGGCTTGCTGATGAAATCACGCAGCTGGGTTAAATTATTCACCTGGTCACTGGGAAGGCATCGAAACACCTGATCAAAACAGAAAGAAGAAGTCACCTGTCAGTGTAGGGGAAATGCAGCAGTGCAGAGCTCCTGAGAAAGAACCAAGCATCCAGTGCAAATTCCCCAGGATGGGAGTGACTGAACTAACAGCCCAGAGAACAGGGAGGGAAGAGGTATGTGCCTGCCCTCGATGAGGCCAGAGCAGGCAGAGGGGAAGCTGCAGGGCCTTTTCTGATCACTGCAAAAGCTCATTAAAAGACAGAAGTAAAATTTGCTTCTACTCCAGTTACACCGTGGCTAATTACAAGTAGTAACTACACCACAGCCATTCACTGGAGCTACAGCTGATACAAACACAAGGAGAAATCTGATCTGCTGCCTTCATGAGTGCTGTCACACTGAGAATGCACCAGCTCCAGATCCTTGTTTACAGCTCTTGCATCTGACACTACTCATTCCTTCAAAGCATCTCTGAAGGTCCAACCCCAGGAACTGGACCTGCTCTCTTTGCCCTCCCTGTGCTGCTGCTCCCATTGGCATCTGCTGCCTCTGTGTGGGATGGAGGGAGGGGGAAGTTGCTGTGCTCCTCACTTTATCAAAGATGGTGGCATTCCGAGCTGCTGTGGCAATCCACACCTCCTTGAAGAATTTGTCACAGACGGGATCCTGGTGTTCTGGATTGAGGTCGGAGCCGCCAAGGACAACCCTGAGAAGACAAAGGGATGGATGCTCACACAGGCTGAAGCACTGGGCACTCCCCTCTTGATAAATGCCAGGAGACAAGAAATTTCCTTGGGACTTGCCAAACCCTGTGTGCTCCCAGCAGCCTCCCACTCCCATCCCCTGTGATAATCTCTCAGCTCTAAAGCTGCTTGATTTTCTCCTATTCTTCTGTGCAGTAACTGTCCAGATGGGAAACAGGGCGGGGGAAAAAGGAAAAATAAAAAGGCCTTAAACTAAAAATGGCTGTGTTGTGGGCCAGATGGCTGCTCCCAGCAAAGAAGCTTCCTTTAAAAAGTGACACTGCCACCCAAGATTGAGAGAGTGTGCAAATGAGATCTGGAGGGGAAATACCACTTGTTTATGAGCTCTGCTAGTGAAATCCTGGAGCAAAAATCATTTGTAAAATCAAGCTACCTAGCTGCGGACAGGAGCAGCGTGAGGAAACAGCAGCAAAACCCTGGGCTAACTCCAGGCCAAGCAGAGCAAAACTTGGGCGGGCAGTGGCAGCCCCTTGGTTTGGAAGGCTGTGGGGGCAGGTGAAGCCTGAGCAAGCCCTGCTCAGTGGCCCCCCATGCCCTGCCTGGCCCCCAGACCCACCTGAAGCAGCGCAGGCGGAGGGACTGGGCGAACCTGCCGGCGCTGTACTGCTGGCCGTCCATGACCGAGGGCACGGTGTCGCTGTCCTGCACGATGATGGCCATCTCACTGTCCCTCTTCCCCAGCATGCTGCGGTCGTTGATGTTGGCAGAGCCTGGGCAGGGCAGGACAGGCACAGGCAATGTCTCACTGCTGCTCCTGCACAGCCTCCATCACCACCCACCACCCCGGGGACCTCCGCACCCCCCGGCTCCATGGGAACCATTCATGGCTTCCACAGGTAAAACCCCGACCTGATGCATTAAGATTTCAGCTGTTACATTTTTCAGATCCTGTACCGCATTAGTGTGTAACTCTGAACTCCACATAGAGTGTTAGTAAGCTCTCTCCACATTTTGGTCAGATCCTTCTAGGCCTGAGAACCAAGGACACCCTCTGCCTCAGGCCAGAAAGTATAAACAAAAGTGAATCGGGGTGGGGAGCAAACTGGAGTATATGACTTCATTACATGAAGCTATAATTAGAGAATTAGCCCAATATGCAAATAGACTAAACTTATATCTGTCTGAGAANATAAGCCCAGGCATCAACCAAGGGGTTTTCTCATGGAAACACAGACCTGAGAGGAATTGGGGTAGAGGAAAAAAAACTAATTTTTGGAGGCTTCAACTGTTTGGAAGAAGATTAAATCACAGCCAAGCCCAGGCCAACATTTTCAAAATTTGTTCTTTCTGCAACTTCCCAGATGCTTCTGCTAAAGGAGCCACAGCTTTCCAAGGTCTGCACTCATTTGGTTTGGATACCCAGTTACCTGAGGCAGGATGGGCTCTCTGGGTAAATCACAGAATGGTTTGGCTTGGAAAAGGCTTTCAAGCTTCTCTCCTTTTAACCTCCCTGCCATAAAGGGAAACCTTCCACTAGACCAGGCTGCTGTGCCATTCAGGGGGATCTGCTCGAGACCAGCTGAGGCTTTGTACCCCCAAACAGGTTTCTCTGTCCTACACAGACCCCAGAAAACAGAGCATGGGGGAACACTGTTTGCTTGCAGCTGTTGGCTCCAAGGGAACAGCAAGATGCAGGGAAGGATAGGCATAATGAGGTCACTAACCCTCAGAAATGACCAAAAAATAAAAAAATCTCCAGACACAGCTGTAAGAGACCCCCAGGCTGCAGTTAGCCATTGAGCCTTTCCAAGGACTGGATTAACTCCAGGGGAGCCAACACCTCCAGAGGAAAAACCAGCTAAGTGCCTCTCTGTCCTTTCACCCCCTCCTCCAGCCCAGAAGCTCCATGAGCACTTAATTTCCATGCACTCTTTCTTATGTGAAAAAGGGATGACTTCCCATCCCCTCACCAGGCAGCAGAGATGCACAGGCTGTATAAAAATCTACCCTCAAGCTTATAGGTACAGAAAATAAAAACTAAGAGCTGCCTCAGGCCCCCCAGACCATCCCAGCTGGAACAACACAGCTCCTGCTGTGATATCAAACCACCTCAGAGCCACTCTGTGCACTGGAGACAGGATCTGGCCCCTAAGAAGGTGACAGAGGAGCAAACCTCACCACAGGGCATCTGAGACCACTGCTTTGAAGGGAGGAAATACTTTGAGTCTTGTAAAATCTGGTATTAAGGTATTCATTGGCAAAGTTTTTACTGCTGATATAACAGCTCAAAAAGGGCTTCTTTAAAGAAACAGGCTGAAATTCTGCTGCAGTGTACAGCTCTGAGCCTGAACTCTCTTGTCTTTGCTTCATGTTCTTATAATAAATATGGTAAGAGAAGAGGAAGAAATGATATCTATTACTCCCTATAGCATATTGTCCCATTCTTAGGAAATGGAGATGATACATGACACATGTTGTCCAAACCTTCCAAATTTTACAGCACATTCTGTTCTTTCAGGAACAGATGACAAGTCTCACAAGTCTTCCTGCTAGAGCAGAGTTTGATACAAGACAGATGGACAATATATCCTGCACTGGGATTCTCTTCACAGTTACACACAGATTTAAAAGATTTTAGAAAAACAAATTAAATGACAGTCCTCTGAATCCTTTCTTCCCTCTTGATGAATTTATGAGTTTGGTTTTTGGGTTTGTTTTTTTTTAAAAATGCAAAATATTTCTCAGGAAAGAAATGACAACAGAAGAAAGTCCATGGCACTGCAGCCTGCACTGTGCATGGGAATGGGAAGGGATGGATCCAGGTGTAACCCAGTGCCCCAAAGGCCTCCTGAGAGCCCCTGCTCACCAATGATAACCGTGTTGTCATCAGCAATGAGCAGTTTGCTGTGCACATAGATGAGCTCTGTGACCAGCTTTCCTTCCAGCTCTGCGTATGTTCGAAGGCCACAGAAGGATATGTAGTTTATCCACTTATCTCCAACTGAAAATTAAAAGACAAGAAAACTGATGGGATGAGGGAGGAAGACCAAAAAAAATACCTTGTTTACATGAAGACCCCTATGAATAAAGTTCAGTTTTGACTTTTAAAACTTATAAATGAACAGATAACAGAAATAGGGTTTTTTTAAAATATACTTGAAAATTTGTTTGTGAGCCCACTGTGCTGCTCTGATCTGCTGCCTGCTCAGAGACTCCCACTTCAGTGAGAAATTACTCCAGGCACAGCATAATAGGTGGACTATGAGACTGTTTTTCTCAGACCCTGCAGAAAGGGGGCTGGAAGCAGGTGTTCTGTCCATGGTCAGTATGGCAAATGTGTCCTAATGCACTTGTGTGCAGTTCAGATTTACACCAGGACCTAGAACAAATGAGGCATTATGCACGGTCCTAGTGTTTGTGATATGTGGGTTTTCACAGTGCTCCAATTCCCAGCAGAGCAAATTCCAGCAGGATTCCTCATGGCAAGGAAACAGCCTCCTGCTTAGGCAGGTTCTTCCTCTCCACATCTGACAAGTGCCAGAAATAAACCCTGTGTGGGATCCACGGGGAAGGCTGAGCACTCATGGCTCCCAGAAGCGTGACCCTGCTCGGGACATTCTCCAAATAACACAATCCTGAGCAGCTGCAACTGTGCTGTGCTCCTCCCTGGGGTGTTCCCCTCCTCTGGATCAGGGCTGCAGCCAGGTCTGAAGTCTGACAAGTGGTCATGGCTTGTGTAACCTAACAGAGCTCACCATGGGAGGATGGGCAAGGAGGAGGTTGCTCAAAGCCCCAGGAGCCTGTAGCATGTGCTGCATTATGTGTTACAGATGCATCCCTCAAACAGCAGCATCCAAAGTAAACAACCCAGAGGAGAGGAATAAAGCTCTTACCCTCTGCCTTCAGCTGGCCCAGGATGGAGTTTTCCCCTCGGCACATGGTCCTGGAAAGAAGGTAGACAGCCATCAGCACCCTCGTGGCTCCAGACAGCAGCATGTGCTGGAGCAGAACCAGGTGGGGTAAATCACAACCACAGCTGCCTCTCAAACAGCAGGAGAAACAGGGTGCTTTCAAAGCACTTTTTTTTCCCCAATGACTGTTACTACATCAAGGACTGCTCATGTTCCCAAAGGAGCTTATACCAACCTGCAGAGGAGCTGGGGAGCACTTCTGCCTTCTAGAGCACGTGGCAATGATTGTAAACATGTGACAAGCAGGGCTGCTACCCCCTGTGCCAGGCCTGGATGTGAGATCACATTAAGAAAAATGTTGACACATCCAGAACACCAGGTCAAGGCATTTGCTGGGCTGGAAAAGCCACAGCTGGAATTCCACTGAGAACCAACCAGCCCATGGGCAATTTCCTCTGGTTGCTCTTGCAGGAGGAAGCTCAGGCAGAAGGGTCAGGGGCACGTGCTACTTTCCATCTGCTTGTGTCCCCTGCCCCACTCATCCTCCTGGAGGTGCAGCAGGACCCCTGCAGGCCAGCAGACAAGGGGGATTTCACTCTGAGGGTTGTAGGAATCTCTACATACTGACTGTGCCCTGGCCATACCCTAACATAGCAGCTTTCCAGTGAAACCATCCTGGGCCATTTTGCTTTCTTCATTTCTCAGTACAAGGGCTACCCTGCTGTATCTCAGTCCTTCCTATGAGACCTGCTGGGCTGAAAGTGCTCCCCCAAAAACATCCATTCTGGAGCAGGGGAATCACACTGAGAAAGATGCCATTGCCTGCATGGGACCAACGGGCAGAGCCAGGCCAAGTATGGGCCAAAAAGGCAGATTTGGAGACAAATCTTGGTCAGCAAGTCTGAGTTAATTAGCAAAGTGGAAAACAAATCATAAAACAGTTTGGGTTGGTTGAGCCTTAAAGCTCATCGAGACACCTTCCCCAAGAGCAGGCTGCCCAAAGCTGTGTCCACGCTGGTCCCACTGATGGCAGGTGGGGCTTGGGGAGCCCGTGCAGCAGTGGAGGTGTGCAGGGCTCTGGCAGCCTGGCTGAGGTACCTGTAGTTGAAGTGCATGATGGCCTGCAGCGCGTTGCCCCCGCCCGTCGAGATGTCCCCTTCAAAGCCGGGCAGCAGCGGGATCACCACGTACACTCGGAAGCGCTTGTTCTCCCTGAGAAACAAGAGAGTGTGGGGAATATCAGCCTGGGAGTGTTACACCAGCCTGGAAAAGTCACAGCTTCACACAAGGTGGAGTCCCCTCGGTTTCATTTCCCCCGAGATGACTGAAGTGGTTCCTGTCCAGGGCCACCACACAAATTTTAAGGGAGCAAAGTGTGAAGTGCATTTCCAGTTTCAGGAAGTCATCGCCTGCCATCAGTGCTTCCCTGAGTGCTCCTTCAGGAGCAGAGGGAATAATTTACTCTCAGCAAACAACAAAATAAGCTAAAGGAAAAGAAACACATTTTTACTGAAATGCAGGGGCAGGCTAAGGATTTTTCAGATTGTCTCTGCCACTATAAAAGTTTGAGCAGCCCTGTCACTTGATTCTGGTGCAGACTGGTGGGGAAAGCTGCCTGGCAGAGCACAGCAAAGCTTACAGAGCTATCACAGGCAGAAACCCAAAACCTAACCCAATATTCCCATTGCCTCCTGATTTTTGGAAGTCAGAAACACCACAAAAGGTGGAAAAAGTTCAGGGCACAAGCAAAACATTGATCACTGGGGGAAGGCAAATATATCCTTGATACATGACAGCACCCAAAAATCTCAGTTCCAGAGTTCTCCAAACAAATCCATATCCTGATCCCATTCAGAACAAAAGCTACTGTTGTGGCACTGCTTGGGGCTTTTTCCAAAGCTCCCTTTGGGTTTCCTCTGCTGCCAAATGCATCTGCTCTGAGAGCACTTTCCAGGCGCCCCTGGGTGCTGGGAATTCCCTGCTCTGTGCCCCAGAGGAGGAGGAGAAGGATGAGGATGATGCTCCATGGAAGGATGCTGCCACTAGATGGCAAACACAGTTTAATCAGCACAAAATCATTTCAGAAGCACTCTAAGGATGAGCCAGTCTGCAGTTTTAGCTAGAATGACTCCTTCCTAGGGCAAGCCACACATGTGAATTTAGGGAATTGTGAAGCACTGGAGTCCCATCTGAGCTGGGAGGGACACAGTGAGGACCTGTGTGTCTCATTTCAACCAGTGCTTCCTTCCAGCTGTGCTGGGCACTGCAGACTGGCTCTGGTTCACCAGCAGAGCTCAGAAATATTAATGAGGCCTTACCCAGACACAAGAGACTGTGAAACCAAGTCTGTTTGTATCATGAGAAAGATCTACCAACAAAAGCATTCCCCAAAAAGCAGCTTGTTTGTATAAGGACAGTGTTTACTAAACTGCTTAGAGAGCCACCCTTGAAAAAAAGAGGAAACCAAGAAAAGAACATTATTAATAACATCAGTAGAAAATATTTAGTCTAGAAGAGTGAGAAGTATACAAGCTCACTAGAGACCTTAATTTATAATTAATGCTGTTCTCCTGGGCAGTTTGGAAAATCAGCATTATGATACAAACCATTTAGGCCTGAATTTACTTTTTATCTTAGGTTATGCAGAATTTGAACATTATATTCAGTTAGGAATTGCCAACATTAAGCCAACACAATACTGGCATACAATTGGAGTAATGTAGAAGTGAGCATCATATCTGGAAATGGGTTACTAAGAATCTGTGTGACCCCCTTTTGTGATAGACTTTTAGTATCTGGACAGAATGACCCTCCCTACATAAACTTTATAAAATGGGAAAACCTTAGCAGATTACCTGGAGAATTGGCTGCTGCCTCAGTAGCATTGCTAACAGCAGGCAACTGATGCAAAAGACCTGTGGTAGTCAGTTCCCAAAGGCAGGAAAGGCAATCCAGAGAGCCTTTCCAGGGGGACATCAATCAGCACAGAGATCCCAGAATGGTTTGGGTGGAAGGGATCTTACAGCTCCTCCAGTTCCAAAGCCATGGGCAGGGACACCTTCCCCTATCCCAGGCTGCTCCAAGCCCCCTGTGCCAGGGCCTCACCACCCTCACAGGGAAGAATGTCTTCCCAATATTCAATCTAATCCTCTTTCACTTCAAAGCCATTTCCCCTTGCCCTATTACACATGCCCTTTCCTGAAGTCCCTCTCCAGCTCTCCTCTAGCCCCTTCAGGCACTGGAAGGTGCCCTAAGATGCCCTGTTCAGCTGCCTCTGAAGCCTCAAAGCTGCAACAGAAACACAGCAACAGCGTTTCCAGCAGCATTGGCACTGCTCCTCATTTACCACAGGTGAGAAAATCCATCCCATCTTTTCATCCTTAGCTAATTTCAATGTTTTTTGGGCTATTCACTGCAGCTCACACAGATCACAGGTAACTCCACCCCGTTGTTAATGGCACAGCAGGTAACACCCAGGATCTCCCTATTGCATTAGTGCTCTTCTTTCCACAGTGCTCTGAACAAAGCCTGGCCCAGGGCAGCTCCTGTGGCTTTGCAGGCATTTCCTGCACTCTGGTGGCTGTCTCAGGTTGGGTGTCTTTATCCAAGTGGGAATTTCCAAGCTCAAGTGCAAAAAAGAACAAAATTCCTGCAACCTTGGAGAGAGAACTTCTGGAAAAGCAGGCCATGGAGAGTTCTGGATAACTACAATATGGAAAAAATAATCCATGCAAGGAAACATCTCCGTGTGTGGCAAAAAAGCCCATGAGAGATGAAAGGGAAAAGTTTATAAAGTTTCCTGTATTTCAGCCCAGCAGGAGCAGGGTACAGTTTTATACTATGAAATGTATGTCTCAAAGAGACTCCAGGGGAGCAACCCTAAGCAAGGCTGCCCAGGATCAAAGTGAAGACAAGCCACTACCTGTGGCATTGATGTTAACACAGGGTCAGGTGTGCTGAAGGAGTGTCTCAAACATGGCTGGATTCAATCCATCCAGGAACAAACAACGGTCCCCTTGCAAAGACTGGAGGTGGTGAACACCCTCCAGCATGTACCAGAAAAAGTTGTTCAAACAATAGCAGAACCCTGCAGTCAAATCCTCGAAATGTGTTTGCTTCCCCAATTTGAAGCCGCTCCTCTCTAGACGATTTAAATAAACCACAAATCCCAGCTCACCCTCCCCACCCATGAAACTGCCTGACCACCCAGCTCAAGGCAAGTTGGCAGTGGAGCAAAGGTGTCACTGAACCAGAGCACAAAGGACTTGCCTTTAAACAAGTTCTGTAGTTAAAAATACATTTACATTGGGGTAAGTCCAGAAAATCACTTTCTGAATGTAAAGAAACCACTCAGGAGTCTCACTGTTGCAAATGCAGATGCCTGACCCCATCAGTTCTGTGTTGGCACAGATACTGCCCAGCTGTGGCCACTGAGGGGTTATTTTTTGCAGCACACCATGGAAATGCACCTGAAGAGTTCCACTGCCTCATTAAGAGCAGGTTACCTGTGAGCTTTAAGAATCCTCTGAGCAATCGCATCACCGATCTTGTTCCAGACAACTTTGTCATCAGCACAGCTAATAAAAAACTGGTTCTGCAGGAAAAGCAAGTGAAGCTAATGTCAGACCCTGCCAGCAACCAACCCAAAATATTTGCATGCTTTATTTCAGACCAAGAGCAACTAAAGATAGTTGGGTTTGTGTGCCATCAGAGTGGAAGCTTTTTTTAATTATGATTAAATGATATATGTGTCTGTGCTTGCTTAGGGAATGAATTAGTCCTTATTAATCACACTCCTTAGAAAGTTCATGTAAAGAGCACCCTAACAAGAGCCTAAGAAAAAAAAAAGAGGAGAAAAAGCATCTCCATTCAGCCAGCACTGAGTGTCACTCTGACACAAGAGATTGCTGCAGCTGAAGGCTGTGTGGATGAAGAGCTGCCCTGTGAGTGGGAGGTTTGGGCATGCACAAGGGACACTGCAAAGCCACTGAGGGGACAGGGAAACTATTGCACAAGCCATGAAAGCTGCTGGCAATTTTGCAAAGAGCCTTATAAAGGAGAGGTCTACTCTTTCCACCTCGTGGTCAGATGGCTGTCAGGGTACACAGCCATCAGTCTGGCCTGAAAACCAGTAAGGTAAAGAATCTGTCTCAATGCTTAAGAACTTAGGACCAAACCTCAAGAAGTAATAACCCTCCTGATGGCTGCAAACCATGCCCAGAGCATCAGGACCCTCCTGCCTTCCCTCCCTGCTACTGACCTCTATGTAGATGTAGTGCTTGCTGTTCTCTATCACACTGATGTAGGCTTTGTGGATGGACTCCTCGTGGTATTTAATGCCAGCAGACCAGTCAGCAGCAGAGCGGATCACCTGGGAAGCAAGAGAGAGACACCTTCAGCTCTGTGCATGCAGGACAGCACCATGGCACCTGAATTATCCCAGGGCCAAGGCTCTTCCCTGGCACAACCAAGCTTTCACTAAATTAGGTAGTAAGTGCAACATTTTTACTGCATTTGTAATTGTGAGAAAGGGCAGTCAGAAATAGTATTAATGCTTAGCAATGTTTTGATTAAGAACATAAGAGCCCTGTCCCATTGCTGTACTAGTGCCCTCCCCCACCTGAGCAGCTCCAGATGCTTGTTCTTGCTTAAGGTCTTATGATAAACTGCTTTTAAAACAACCTAAATTTCCAAGCTTTAGGGATGCACATCCCCATCAGTGATCTCCTGCCCAGCACTTCAAAGCTGGTCTCCAGCTGGGGCAGGGTGTTCTTCCCCAAGGAGGCTGTAGAGAATCACACAGTCTGATAACGCAGGCCGTGCCTTTGTCCTCAGCACTTGAGGTTATTTGTTCCTTCTGCCAAACTCTTGCACAAGCCATCTCATTTGTGATGATATAACTTTTAAATTTTTTTGTTCAGCTGCCCACATTTATTTCTTAGTTTTTACTGGAAATCCACTTTTAAAGTAGATTCCTGCAAGATCGCCAGGGCATGCCCTGCCCCTCCATCCTGCAGTTTTTGTGTAAGAGAGCCAAACCAACATGAGGAACAACCTTTGTTTGTGCTCTGGGCCAGGCTGAGCAAGCCCCACAGCAGTCAGCATCCTGTCCCCCCCAGCCAGAGATGCTGTGACACCTCCTGCACCTGCACTTTGAGTCTAGAGTCACACTACACCCCAAGTGACGCTTTCCTAGATGGAAATGCAGTTTTTAATTAAGTGTTGGCAGAGTACGTGCTTGGGAGAATAGTCACTCATTATTAGCCTCTCTCTTTAAGCATTGTCAAGACAAAAACATTGAAACAATAGCCTTAAAATATCTCAATATAACCCTTATACTGGAACTGATGGCCAGTCCCACACAGCCCAAGACCCAGGGGCTGGGGATCTGTGAAATGTGTCAGTTCCAGCAAAATCCTAATCTCTTGGGAATCCACCAAAACAATCCTCTTGTCTCCAGAGGATCTCTGGAGGTGGCACTCGGGGCCATGGCTGTTAAATAGCAGATGGCTCCTGAGCTAATTCCTTCACCTGGACAGGAGCTTTCTCCCCTATCTGCTTTTCCCAGTAAAAAACAGGCCCTGCAATTCATGTATTTGGCTGCTCTCTTGGCCAACAGGAGGGTGCACTCTGCAGTCTCCCTAACTGAGTGTTAGGGTCACAAATGTTGGAGTGAGTGAGCCAGCATGAATACAAGGGCTGTCACAGCCTTTAGCAGTGCCAAACAGCTGCCCTTTGCCTGCACAAGCCTCTGCAAGGCCATGCTGATCATTCCCAAAGGTTTTTAATCACTCATTTGGTTTACAAAGCCAAGGCTGAGAGTTCCCCCTCATCCCAAGCTGGGCACTGCTGAAACAACACTGAGCACCACAGCAGACTGAGATCTTGAACAAAATTCCACCACTGGCATTAATAAGCTGTTACTGGCATTAATAAGAACAGAAAAAAACAGTTTTTCAGGGTTGAAAGCAGGCTAATTATTCCACATGCAGCCTGGACTGGAGCTCACAGCACTTCCACTCTCACCAGCACAGCAATCTGGAACTGCACTTCAGAAAGTGGCAGACTGTAGCTTTTTAGTGCACAAAATCTGATTTTTTTGTTTTTGCTAGTTAACACAACAGAACCATCACTCAGGACCATCCCTTTCCAGCACCATGACTTCCCAGTGCATCATCCACCTGCCCTTCCCTACATTCCTCCTCCCCCCTCCACTTAACTGGCACCCCAGCTCACTCCACACCCTGGGCTGCCCCTATTACAGTGCCATCATCCCTCTGCCTCACCCCAGAACAATGTGTCAGGGCTAATTCCAAAGAGCTGGCACAGCACCACCCAAAAAGCTCCCATCAGGTACAACCTCAAATCCCCTGCAAAGGGAAGAAGAGGTGTCAGAAAGTGTTGGATGGGATAGCAGCAAAATGAGCATAAGGTGATTCATCTTGGACTTCCTCAAAATAAAGTTGTTTTTAACAGGTCTGCAGCCAAAGGGACAGGGCAATGCCACCAAAGCAACATCCTATGGAGACAAAGCTGTGGCACTCACAGACACACACACCCACACCTGGAAGTTTGCTACACAGCCCTTCCCTTATCACTGATGTTCCACCTCACACTTCTGGACACCTCTCTTTCCTGTCAATGTATTTGAAGGCAGCTGGTTCAAACCCAACCTATTTCATGGGGAGAAAAGGCCACATGCTGCCCAGCAGAGCCCCTCCCATCCAGAGCTGGAGTCTCCATGTTCCAGCCTCTCCCTTCTCCTCCCTTGAGCCTTTCAATAGCTTGTCATCCCTTTAACTTCTCTAACTGATACAAGGGTAATAAATGTGATGTTTGCTGAGGGCTAGTGCATAAACCCTGAACAATGCAGGGCTCTCACACAGACTTCAAAGAGGTGAGGGCGTCAGCTGCTGCCAGAGCATTAAACTTTCATTGCATTTCCATCAGGAATGGGATGTTGCCTCACCACATCACATCTTTTGCAATGCTGGCTTTGGCAGATAACTGCAAACTCTGGAGTGGAAACTGGGAGAGGGAATAGTGGGAAAAAATCTGGCACTGCCTTTGGCAGATCTCTATTTGACTCTTGAAATAATCAATGTGCTCTTGCAAAATCATATTTCTTATTGCAAGCAAAGCCTTGAAGTTCAAATGAAAGAGGATAGGAGAGCATGCCTGACTCCTTTTCCTCCTTCCCAGCCTGTACCTCCACAGTGTTTCCCACACACACTGCATTCATCCTCCCTGCCCAGGGGAAAGCCCTTGTCAGTGCTCTATCCTCCCAGAAATGCTTTCCTACTCCTCTCCTCTCACAGAGGAGAGCAAAACCAGATGGTACAATGAGGCTGGAATCTGCTGCTGACAGGTCAATGGTTTGGGCTTGCAGCAACATTGCAATCCCCACGGATCCTTTGTGTTTTCCCTTCCTCTGATCTGCCCACAGTTGAAGACAGATTTGCAAACAAGGTCAGAAACAAAAAACCAAACAGCCAGGCTTTCCTCAATCACCTCACGGCCAAGGACAGTCCTGGGATGCTAGATTTTACCTTGGGGCTGTAACTTCTGCCTATAAAATCAATACACAGTACTCAAATGGAGATAACAGGGGATTGGCTGCTGGCCAGCCAAAGGATTCAATACTAAGAGAAACAACAATATTACTCTATTTTTTTCTGGATAAAAAGTTGGTAAAAGATTTTAGGATATCTGCTAATTTCTGTGCAGAGCTGTACCACCAAGATGAGATGCGAGCACCTGAGCCCTCTGCTCCAAAATGAATAAACTGGACAGGCAAGAGGTTGATATTTCTGTCCCTGCAGAAAAGGAGAAGTCACACAGGGATGCCCTGCTGCACCCCCTAGGAGCTCCAGAAAAAGGCAAACAGGAGGGGGAGTTCAGATCCAGGCTGTAGGTGTCCTCCCATGTCCCCACTTCCTACAGCAGCCAAATGTGAAACCTCCATCAGGAGGAGAGACTGACTCACTTTTGGATTCACTGTGGGACTTCAGGGATGCTCAGGGCACTTGTAACACCTGGGGACCAAGGGAAACCAGGCCAGTGTGGGTATTGGGGAGGAGACAGTAAAAATTTTACTATGTGCCTGCAAATCCCTGCCTTGGAGCTTGAGGAGGTCACCCAGAAATCATAACCAGCTGAAGCAGCCTGGGGACCTGCACCCAGGCAGGGCACCCCAGCCTGGGCAGAGGAGCCCCCCTCACTGCTTCCTCCAAGCTTGGCACTGCAAATGCTCTTCCCCATCAGTTTTCCCTCATACTGGGAAGGTTGGTACATTTCAGTATAACCCATTTGCAGCCTAATATCATGTAGGTTTATTTATCTGTCTACATGCAGAGCTGTTTTGACAGATGCATAAATAAGAAATGAGCAAGGTAGTTTCAAATGAATAATTTACAAGACAAACCTGCTCTCTTTTTGCTGTTTATGGCATCATTGAGAGCAGTCCCTCATTTCCTGGATGTATCAGTTATTTGCAATGCCTCAGCAATGTGGTGGCCAGGCTGGTTTTCCAACTGCTCACCCATCACTCAGCACCGGAGTCTGCGGATTCCGCAGTCACCCTTTGAGCTCCATCCTCCTCTCCCACGGCCTGATGCCCTGAGCCAGCAGCTCTGCAGCTGGACTGAAGAGAAGCTGCATCTAGGCTTTTCTCAGTTTAATTTCTCCTTTGGGAACTGCTTCCAGTTCTGTAATCAGTAGAGCTTAACTTTTGCTACAGCAAACCCCGTGATTTAGAAGTTGTGGCTTATCTTGCGGTTAAAGTGTGCTCAGGGGACACAAGCCCCATCAATTCCATGAGAACAAGATTTCCCAAAAAGCTGGTGTCAGACACAGACAGGGAGGCATTTACAGCCACAGGGAACAGGATGATGCCTGAAGGGGACTACTTCCCAGCAAGCTGGGAGCCTTGCTTTGGAGGCTGATGTAAAACACCCCAGAACCCCGACACAAGATCCCTGTGCTGCCCATCCCTCACACCACACAGAGAGATACAGACAATGCCCTGGCAACCCACAAACCCAGAAAAAAGCATCTTATTTCACTAAGCTTCCCCAAGCAGTGCTGTCATCTGGGCAGACCATTCCTTACAAAGAGCAAAGTCATGCATTTTCCTGGTTTTGGTCTAACTGCTCTTATTTCATATATCTTTCATCCACAGAGAAACACAATGGTTTTTGCTGCTTCAGCATAACTATTTTGACTTTGTACTCTTCAACAAGTTCCTATTTCTGCTGAGTAACAGCAGTATTCAAGTATGTGCACTTGATAGAGCAAATTGAGCTTTTAAACACAGATATCCTGGCAATTCTGACTGTCAGTGACTGTCACAAATCAGACTGTGTGGAACTGCAGAGGACCCACAGGGGTGCAGCACTGCATAATAAAGTGCAGATGAAATTCAAGGCAGAAAGCAACAGCCCCAAGACTCCACTTAGTGCTGGGCTCTCACTGACCAGCATCCATCTCAGCGAGGCACCAGGGCCTGGCAGCCTGCTCTAAGATCTGAGATAAATACTCAGTGGGTAACCTCAACCCATTAGGCCTTCTCAAATCCTAAAGCCCAAATGTTAGGGGTTAGATGAAGAGCAGCAGAAAACAAATCATTAAGCCACATGGCTATGCAAAGTCACAGTATTCCCACCACTTGAGTACTGCATACACTTTAGTCCCCTTACCCCAAAGGTGGAGATATAAATTAATGCCGCTCTAAAAAAAGAGTTGCATTATCCTATTGCAATTGAGGATCTGATCACCTAATCTGTGAGTTGAATTAGGTAAGAGTTTTGCATCTTGTAATTCAATTTCTGCAGAGGGTCTGTCAGGCATTCAAACTTTCTGGGAGGATGCAGAGCAAGCCCTCTGAGGAGTATGAGAGCAGGTAACCATCAACACTCACCTGGACTGTGGCAGTAACAGCCTCAGGCACCTGATACTTCAACTCATGAGCAGTTTGCTGAGATTTTGGCAACAGAAATGGGTAGGACAGGGACCGGTATTTGGGTTTCATAATCTGCACAGGAGGGGAAAAAAAACAGATAAAGAAAAAATGCTTGCAACATATCAAACAACACAAGGAAATAAAACAGATGCCTGCAGAGGGCAGGGGGATGAGGCAAGGCTGTGCTTATCTCCACACCCACCTTAGTGAAGTTCCAGCGCTGGATGAAGTGCCGGGCGACGTCGCGCGCGGCTCTGCCGTGCACCACGGAGGAGATGTCGTGCCAGGGCATCCTGGGCATGGTGTATCTGTCAATGAAGTCTGTGGGACAGGGGAGCACAGCTGAACTTCCTCAGACAAAGGACATGAGTGTGGAAAAGCACAGCATCCCTCTCCTCCGACTGAGGTTTCTGGCACTGAGTGCCCCCAAGGCAGATGGCTTGGACTGCAACAGCATTATTGGCCCTAAAATTCCTCAAAGGGAGTTTTGCTGCTTTTTCCTAGCAACCAAACCAAACTGGCCTTGTTACCTCTGGCTTGGAGGCAGGAAAAATAAGATCTGAGATCAAAAAGGTACAGAAGAAAGTCTGGGGAACACAAAGACTACCACTCACCAGCAAAAGGCTTGTCGAGTTGAACCCAGTCCTTAAAGACAAAGTTGCAATAGTCTTTTCCATGCCAGAACCTGGTTTCTCCAAGCAGCTCTCCAACACCTGTCTTCAGGCTACGGATGGATCCTTTATCTGTCCCAGGCAAACAAAACAAAAACATGCTCCAAAGTCATTGCCATCCACTGCACACAGCAGTGAGAGACTCACAGCCATGGAACAGCACTGCTGGGACCTGCAATCCCAAGCAGTTGAAGCTGGTTTCTCCCTAGTCCTCCTGTTACTTTCAAGGGATATATGTCAGTATTTTTTCTTCCCTATTTTAGTATTCCTTGTATAATCAGAAGAGGTTATAAATAGGAGTCTGTTATGGAAATGAAAAGCAGATGCTGAATTTTATCTTGGACTACATCACCCTATAACCATTTGCCTTTCCCCAGTTCAATAACACCTAAAGACTCCCATATGGCAGATCATGTATATAATCTATTTCATATATTTTACATTAATAGTGAACTAATTCCATCTTCTCTGCTAGAGAGTTTATTATTTTGCCTCTCTAGCAGGGTGTATCTCCTCTAATAGAAGTAGTATTTATTATCTAGAATGAGATGTTCATGTTCCCTCATGAAGTACTGTGGGTTTTCTAAGTATTGTTTTTTCCAAATAGAAGTGTAATTTTTGATACAATTTTACATGTTGAACGAATTGATTCTGAATTCCAAATTCATGTTGATTAAAAACGGTCTGAAATACTGTACACAGGGATATTCCCTCCTAACAGGATCCCATTTCCAGAGCACATATTTTGGTGCAGTGAACTCTTTTTCTGGGCTCTTAAAAAAATCAAAAAATGTTGGCATAGACCATAAACAGTTACCTGGTGTTATTTCCTGACTGTGAGAGCAGCCTTCATCAGTAACACCAAACATTAATGCAGTAATTATACAGCAATACCATGAGCAAAAACCTACTCCTAACCCAACCACACCACCAGGTAACCACAAAACCCCTTAGCACACAGAAAAAACAACTTTCAACAGTCAACAAAACACACACTGGCAGCAGCACAAGACCAGGGGACACAAAGCAAGCCCTGCCAGCACCGCTGTCACCCCGCCGAGCTGAGCTGAGCCAAGCCATGCCAGAAATGCCATGCAGCAGGTTTGCACCACAGCTGCCTTGGGAATCTCCAGCCTCGAGTGAGAGTCCAGGTGGAGCTGGGGAATCACTGACTCACCATGCCCGGGTGGGAATGGCAATGTGTGGGACACAGGCCAACACACGCTCCGTGTGCCGCGCTCCGATGACTGCACAGTGACTCATGAGTGAGCATGAATGGCCACGGGGGAGACTGCACACTGTCTCCACAAAGACATGGAAATGCTTTGTTGCCTGCTACTGCTTTGTAACCAATATTTTATAATTGGCAATTAATGCCTTAGAGGAAGTGTTTTTGCAAGAGGGTGATGATGAAGAACTGCTCCTCACTCTGCTCCTGAACCCAAAGGCATCTTGGAAAGGTACCACACTAGGATGAGCCCTTCCAACACCAGTCCAGAGATGGGAACAGCTCAGGGCTCACAACCACCCAACTCCTCTCTCAACTGAGTGTGCTTTCCTTGGTTTTAATTAGAAGCAAAAGAAGGGACCCTAGTCTTTGTCCAAACATAGGACTGGCAGCAGCCACTCTGCTGCTTCCTCTCTCTGTTTGCATGTCTTCCTGCATCAGGCTTACTTTAAAAATATGCAATCCAGAACTTCCCAGTTCCAGTAACACCTCTTTCCTCCACAGGGTGAGAGCTGCTGAAAACATCACATACCAGAATCAGAACTATTTCTGCAACTGTTCCCTGCTCTCTTTATTGCAAATTTTTTGTTTGCTTATTTGTTGTTGTTTGATTTTTTTGTTGTTGTTGTTTTGGGGTTTTTAATTCTTATTTTGCTGCAGCATTTGTAGTTTCTGTAGAAGGCTCTTCTGCCAGGATGCTCACAGAGGAGGGATGAGGATGCTGGGAGAACAACAAGCAGCAAAGTCTGATCCTGGCACTCAACCTCATTCTTACCATAGTTGTAATGCAAAAACATCAGCAGCTAAAGCCTGAAGGGGTACACAGCTCTGCCTCCCTCCACTTACCCTCCCGAGGCTCAGCGAGCCCCTGTTTGGATTCACTGTGGTGATGGAACATTCTCAGATGGGGCCTTAAACTCTGGATTATATTCGGCTGGCTCCTAGTGGGGGTAGAGTAACCTGCAGAAAGTCAAGATGCTCTATTCATGGCAAAAACACACGTCCACCTCTGCCACCCTGGTGCCTGCTCCTGTCTGAAGACACCTGGCAAACAGGAACTCAAACCAGATGTCAGTTTGCTGAAACTACAAGTGGCTGCCAGGCAAAGGGCCTAATTCAGGACCCAGCTGGTTTTAAGCCAAACAGATGTAATGAAGCACAAAGCCATGGCTGTGTCCTGAGCTGACTGCAACCAAGACCCCCATAGGGAGCCAAAGGCAAGAGAAAGATCAGCAGTGAGGGAAGGAAATTCCAGTAAGTTCCCCCATCTTCAGGAGCTGAGGACTTTCAGGAAGGATTTCATTCTGGAACTATTGCCAAGCTGATCCTTGTAATTTTAGCACTGAAGTTATCTTTAATGCTGGGAATGAAAAGCTGCATTTAAATATTCAACTGTTGAACAGACTTTCCTCTCTAGTAAGTGGGTAAATTTGGAATATTTCCATTTAAGTGAACTTATTTAAAACCTAGCTTTTAACACCAGTCTATGAGAGGGGATAATCCCATTCAGAAATTATTTGCTTGTTATAATAAATCCAAGTTGAAAAATTAAAGATTCAATTCTCTCTTGCAGGAACAAACACTTTCCAACAATACAAACATTAAGAATCACATACACTGTATCACACCATCTGATGGCTCATGGAAATTGCTAATTAGCTAACTAAAAATTCCACATAAAACCTTTCTTCTCTGTTTTGCAGTGACACAAATTTACATGTTGACTACACACAGCTATTATTCTGATAGTTAGGTAACTTGTCAACTTTCCTTCCATACAAAGAACACACTGCCCTAGAAATCAAGTGAACGTGCACAGGCACCCACCCACCCACCTCCACACATCCTTTACATACATTATTTAGCTGAACATCACTTACTTGACTCACTGTCGATGCTGCTGACGCTGTCAGCATGGTGCATGCCATGCTTGTGCAGGTGCTTGTAAATGCTGAACCTTGAAAACTTTTTGGGTTTTCCTACTCCTTTCATCTTTGATGTGTCTGGGGCATCATCAGCATTTCTCTCGAACAAGTGGCTCTCTGGGGCCAGACCTTGAGGCTGCAGTGGGACACGTTCAGCCAACTCTGCTGCAGCCTTAAAAGACACAAGACATGGCTGCAGGTCAGGGAAGGTTCCCCTTTAACTACAGATTCTCCTGCAGATCAGTGCTCACAACCAACCACCAGCTAATTTTGTTCTGTGGCAGACACACTTTGGTGGGAACTAGGCATGTTTTCTGGGGAGAGTCTGTGCTGAGGAGGCACTCACCAGGAAAGTCTAGTAATATTAGCAGCATTTGGATCCATAAATTTACGCTGGATTATTACTCCCCTTGAAATTCTCATCAACCTAGACCTCTCAAATTTGTAGAGACGTGGTTGCATACAGACCCAGGTTAGCAGAAAGCTCAGCAAACAAGGCAGCTGCTGAGGGCACAAGCAACAAACATTTCAGAGCACTCTGCAAGTGCTTACTCTGCATTTCTCAGTTTTGTTAAGAAAAGAGAGGCTGGCCAGAGAAGTTGTGGATGCCCCATCCCTGGAAGTGTTCAAGACCAGATTGGACAGGACATGGAGCAACCTGGTCTAGTGGAAGGTGTCCCTGCCCATGATGGAGGTAGGACAGTCGCCCTGATTTTCTCAAGTTTTACTAAGCCTTCTGATGTTTGCATTCTTTGCACAAACTTTCTCATGCACTTTAGGTAAATAACTTATTGTTTTTCATTCCTTATGGAGGACGAGCAACCTGACAGACAGTTGGGTTGCCCAGTGACATTGAGGAGGTGGCACTGTAACCCTCCAATGACACTGGGATTTTAGAAAGATATAAATATGGAGTCAGATGTTTTAATAAAAAGTTTTTTCAGTTTGTTACCACCAGAGCTGCTCCGTGTCGTTCTTGTGTCGCCTCCTGGGACGGGGATGACAGTAGGACCAACATGATCTTTAAGGTCCCTTCCAACCCAAACCATTCTAAGATTCTATGATTTTAAGAACACAGACTTCAAATTATGGCTGCTGTTCCAAGCTCCAGGGGAAACCCAGCTCTCTTATTTCTGTGCCCTACCAAGGGCTTGTCAGCACCTAGACCTAAAGAGTCATCTGATGCTTAGATCCTTCATCTCATCACTTATTTGTCATTAAAGCTCCCAAACCCAACCCTATGCTCAGAAGAGGACACAGCCCATTCCCCCCTGCCCAGACCTGCTGCAGCTGACCATGGCCACCAGCTGGACCCAGCCGACTTATGTGGCCCAGGAACCTACTGGGGAGAAGGCAATGACAAAACCCTGGAGAGATGCACCGTTGGCTCTGGCCATTCCCCTTAGGATAGGGAGAGGAAAGAGGCTTCTCCCATGGTTCACTGCAGCACTATGTTAATTTGTCCAAATTCTGTCTTCCCCATTGGCCCGCTGGCCTTTCCTACTACCCCTTTTACCCTTATGTGTTGATGTTCTATTAAGTTCTCCCTTTGCTGTTTTCCCTTTGGTTTGTGTAACCCCGCCCATCCACCCTGGCATTCCCTACTGGTCCCTTCCCTGTGCACCGCCCCTGAGCCCTCAGACCATTGGATCCCTGATGCTCTTCTCCACCCCCTCTTTCCCTGTATTTATACCCTGGACCCTCCTTTGTCTTTGGCTCCTTGACCTCTTCTGCATCGCCCTACAATAAAGCACATTGGATCTCCATGTCTGGACCCTCCCGTGTCTTCCCTGTTGAGCTGCTGTGTGTGTGTGTGTGTGTGCGTGCTGGTCTTCTCATGGCTCCTACCCATTGGCAGAGGTTGGGGAAGGTTGGTGGAAAGTTGCCTCCACCACCACCACAACACACTTACTGCCAGGTTGGCGGTGGACACCGATTTGACGGCGGTGGCGCGCTTGACGCTGCCCACGTCGGTCAGGCGGTGCTCGTCGTCGTCCCAGCGCCCGTACGCCAGGTCGATGCCGCCCACGAACGCCACGGACTGGTCAACGATCACCAGCTTCTCGTGGTGGGCCCACAGGTACACGGAGGAGGACACGTGGTCTGGGTGCCTCATCACCTGTGAGGAAAACCAGCACTCGAGCTCAGCGTCGTTGGCAAATTTAAATCCTTCCAGGCAGAGAGCTGGTCAGCCTTTTTTGGCTGTTTGGGGTGATGGGGAAATGCTGGAGTTGTTACTGGATGCATCCACTGCTTAATTACTGAAGCTACTCAATTTCCCCATAGCTGGAGTCAGCCATATGGCAGGCAGGTGTTTCCCCAGGATGCAGGAATCCCAAGCAGCAATGATTACTGATGCTGAGACAGGTAACCCTTACAACAGCTTCATAAGAGGACCATAGTCAAAGAAACTGCTTCAGTTGAGCTGAAATAGCTGAGCTTTCAAACACAGAGCCTGCTCTTAAAGAAAACAACATATTGGTGATCTGAGTCACTTCTTCGGTTGTTGCCACCACACAAGTGAAATGAGAAGTTGGGTGTTTTTTCCTCCGAACTTAAAATCAAGTTGTTTGGCATTTGTTTAGGAATTTCTTTCTGACAAGTGTCTATGGAACTCTAATTTCTATATCTAAGCTCAGAGTTTTATTTCTGATGTTAGAGCCATAACTGGTCAGTCTTCTGTAGAAAAAGCTACCAAGTTTCACCTGGCTGCTCCTAAAACCTGTGACACAGCTCATGTGTATCATCCAGTTTTGCTACAAAGATGATGAACAGATGCTTCCCTTTGCTGTGACAACTGATCAAGTGAAAATAAATCAATTATTCTAGCATAAAAACTATCTTAATGCTCATTAAGGTGAATATGTCTCCAAGAGACTGGATCTACCGATTTGTCTGCCACAACTGATTTTCTGCTTGGTGCCAGAACAGCAGTGTAACAGCACAGGACAGTGCAATGCTGTTCTTCTGTTGTGGGAACATTAACACCCAGTGTTGAGTCTCATCAGTCACATTTGAACAGAAATGCTGAAATGAGACAACACTCTCCATTTGTAATTTTCCATTTGATGTAACCCATTAACTTGTCACATGAAATACACTTCTTGTGAATTAAGGCAAATAGTTGCTTTGGCAAATCTAAACTAAGCAATTTTATGTTCCATTAGAACCTAAAGAAATGAAGTTGCCAGATAGTGGCATCACTATATGGGTGTGTCTTGTCAGACTATTCCCACTGCAGTCGTGGGAAGCAGTCCTGAACTTGCAGTTCCCACCCAAATACACCGGGGTCAGCACCAGCCATCAAGAACAATTGAGTGCAAACACCCTCCACACAGCCCTGTGCAATTACCTTGATGTTTGGATGGAGGTGCATGAGTGTCCTCTTGCTGTATTCACTGTTGATCCCCAGGGCAAGCTCCACCTCTTTGTACAGCATAACAAAAATTCTCACTCCTTGTTGCTGTCAGAAATAAAAAAGAACACACGAATGCAGGCACATCAATGGATAATGTTTGTTTCTGAAGGTAGGAAAAGCTAAGAGGCAGTAAATGTGTTGTGTGTGCTGATGGAAATGCTGACTGAGGTTACTCGTTCTTGGTTATGCTCTTCTAGATCCTCCATGGGCACCCCACAGCCTGGTAGGACCTGCCTGCTTGGGAAAGCTCTCCAGCTTTCTGAGAAGGGCTCAGTACCTGGGTTTGTGTGGATTTTGTTGTTTTTGTCTGAGCTATGCCAAGACCTATCCACAGGTCATTCCTACAGCAACTCTTTTTACACACCTTTTGAGTAGATTTTGCAAGCATGATTCACTCCAATCATGTTCATCCACTAAAGCTCAGTGTTCTGATGCTTCGTGTTGCCCTGAGGGTTGCTCACAGTTAAATGTCCCTGCAGGATGACACGAGCAGTGAGGTCACACAGACATCCCCCTCCTCAAGGGGATGTCACCAACTCAACACCAGCAAAGAGGTTCTTTCTGTTGGTAGAGCTAAACAAACTCCTGGAATAAATACACTGAGCAGTGCTAAAAACGTGGTGCTTTTTGTGACCAGCATTGTATCCATGGCAGGGTTTCTAAAAACTTTTGTTAAAGCACTTTCAAATATGCCAAGTGCCTCCCAAACCTTGGCAAATACTGGTCACACACTGGGACAACTCCACTTCCCATAAATCAGCATGGATAAAAAGCTTGCACTAGAGTTTGCCAGCTTAAACTTGGAACCAAACTTTCCACAGCCTTTTGAATTTCTAGTCCCATAAAGCTGCTACTAAGAGCTAAGGCAATCTCCAAATTGTGGATAATATTCTGCTCTCCACTGCACCCAGGGGAGTCCAGGGCAATGCTGCACACACAGCAAGGACAGCCTCACCCCTATACCATGACATCAGCTTGCTGACTGCCCTCTTGAGTCAAAGGAACACCACAAGTGACAGAGCAAGCATTTCCAGGGACTGGTCTCACTCAACTTACCACAATGTTTTTATGGCCATAAGAAAATCCATGTCAATGTGACAAAAAAAAGCCAAATTCCTCCTTTGAGTGAGTGATGCCTTGTGGCCAGTTTATTTTTTGCCAGAAAACAAGAGTAATTCCAAATCAACAACAGTCAGACACAAAGCTCTCATTTTTTATCTAGGTATGTGGAAGAGTGAGGATTGTGATGACAACTGGCTGGAAAGGGAAAAAGTCAAAGACTATTTCAGCATTTCACAGAATCACAGACTGGTTTGGGTTGGAAGGGACCTTCAAGACCACCTTGTTCCACCCCCAGCCATGAGCAGGGACACCCTCCACTAGACCAGGTTGCTCAAAGCACCATTCAACCCAGGCTTGAACAATTCCAGAGATGGGCCAGCCACAATTTCTCAGGCAACCTCTGCCAGGGCCTCACCACCCTAACAGGGAAGAATTTCTTCTTAATAGCCTATCTAAACCTGCTCCCTTTTAGTTTAAAGTCTGTGTTGTGTCCATGGAATGCATGGAATTCTGCCCTTCTACTACAGCAAGACTCCAAGAGGCTTCCCAGCCAAGGAACAAACCTTGTGACTCACTGCTGATATGGGCAAGCTCTTTTTAGCACCGCTGTTATCGGTGCTGTTGCAGGGTGTGTGAACAGCTGGAGCACAGCTCACACTCAAACACACCACGAAGTGCTCAGCCTTCCCTGTACTCTAAATTACATAAATCACATGGAAGGAAGGGGCAGCAGCAGGTCTTTGACCCTACCAGGAAGTGGGACAGTTGTAGAGCAAGGCTGTGATCCAAACCTGGGGCAATCAGAGGATCTAACCTTCTGCCTCTGAGCTCTTCCAAACCCAAACAAGGGGAACAAATCAAAACGTGTTTTTCCAAGGCCATCTGATGTGAGGCTTTAACTCTCATCTCTACCAAAATGAATGGAGGAAGGGCTCCAGCCCCAGTATGAGTCCCTGGCTGGGTGGGTGCAGGGGGAAGGGTGCAGCTGGAGCTCACTTACTGCTTTCCTCTTGAGGATGCAGTCCAGCCGCCAGCGATTCCCTTCCACCACCGGTCGCTTCATGAAGATTTCCGGGCTCAGCCTAAGAAAATAAAGGTGTATAAAAACCACAGCAGATGTAGCCTGCAAACAAAGCACTGGCCTAAATAACCAACTTGGGAAGCAAAGGAATTGAAGTTTAAATAAAGTGGATGTGAAAGCTCATGTCCCAGAGTGATGCATTCTCCAATATCCTGCTCTTTGTTCTTTAATATCTGTGCATTACAGAGGGCAGGGGACATGTCCAGCGCATTCATCTTCATATTCAACAACCCACGAGACCAGGCTGAACAGTGATGGATAAATAGGGAAATTTGGACTCTATCTGTGAAAGAAAGATACAACAAAAGAAAACCCCAAGGATTTTCTGAAAGAAATATACAGACACAAAAAATAAAGAGGAGTTGGATTTCAGTTCTCCTGGCACCTGAGCTATTTGAACAGAACAGATTTGTGCTGAATTTTCCTTGCTGCCTTAAGACAAAGCAATAGGATCTCTCAACAGGACAAGTTATCACTTTAAGGATTACAAGAAATAGTTAAACAATCTCATCTAACTCCTGCACAGCAAGGTGACAGAATTTCATTCCTTTACTTTTGCACCAAGCTTAGCAACTTGGGCTTGGATAAAGCATATTGATACATCCTATTTTTATCTTATACATCAAGTCTTAGATAAGTTTTGGAATTCCATGATACTTCAACAATTGTCTGAATAAAACACTAAGTAAGAGACAATGGGTCTGAAATTAGATGCTCTTGAGCTGCCACCTGATGTTGCATAGGGGGAATCCATGAGCATTAGGCTTAACTGTGGTCATGGCAGGAAACAGATTTACCCCACCAAATGCTAACATGATATGCATTTTTCTCATAATTTCCTTCTAGAAACTAATTCTCCCAGTTCCCAGAGGCAGCAGATAAGCAGCCAGAGGTTCATTTCACAGGCAGGGAAAGAGAAGCACAGAGATGTGCCTAAGGTGAACAGGAAATCTGAGTCATGTCTTGGAAGCCTCCCATGCCTGTGGTCCAGGCTGGCTCAGGCAGATTAACCTCCAGAAAGGCAAGACATGGCTAGCTACAACCAGCACCCAGCCAGGAGACTCTGCCCAGTCTGTGAGAGCACCCTTTTCCTGACAAAAACAGGAACCAGAGCACAGTATAAACACATAAACTAGGTAACAAGTGGGCAGAGCCAGGCCCTTTGGCAGACACACAGCTCAGAAAAGTGACAAAACTCCCCTCCTCCCTTATCTGGCCCATTTAAGAGCAGACCAAAAGGACACACCTCAAGATGCCCTCACACCTGGGATGAGGCTTCCCAAGGCAGTGAGGAGGAGCTGAAAGGGGATCCCATAGCAATGCTGAGCATCCCTGTTCCCTGATACACTGAAAGACCCCCACATGCCCCTCAGATTTTCAGCTATTTACACTCCTGAGGAGCCCCTCAAGCCACCCCATTTGCAGTTCAGGTGGTGCCTCCGTGTGACTTCAGGCATTTCCGTGGAGGGAGACAAGCAAGCTGTTGATCTGAAGCGTGTGCTTTTGCTGCCAGCTCTCCTGAAAAGGCCTTTGAACACAACACAAGGAGAGGTTTGGGTGTGCTGCCAAACCATCTGGCTGCAGGGCTAGCTGCCATACTGTAGGGCTCCGAACAGTGCCGCATTGTCGGGAGCGTCCCCGGAGAGACAGCTGGGCAACACCCAAACATGTCAGTACGCACCACCAATCTGTGATGAAAATTTCTTCCTTAGCAGCTTCCATGGCATTGGCGACGTCTTCAAAGTACCACTTGGCATTGACATACCTGCAAAAGCAAACAGAGTGCAGAGTTATGCCTCCTCCCCTTCATTAAACAAAGTACACAGCTGAAGAGCGATGGGGTTCTGTGTTAATGACATTTACGTTCTCTTCTTGAAAGCAAACACAATCCTAATTTCCAGAATCAGGACAACACGCAGGGAGAATTCAATGCTGCTATCAGTAGCTTGATGAAACATCATAATAAGCGAATATTAAGTGCCTCTTGGCACTTCTGCCAAATTCACACAATATTCCTGGGTTCTGCTTGACATGCAAGCCAGGTTTGTCTCTCAGGAAAGGACGATGGAATGGTGTTTCCTTTGATTTATGGAAAGTACTCGGTCAGAGGTTGCTGCAAGGCAGACGTTGCAGGGAAAGCACTGGTCTGCTTCCAGCTAGAATCCAGTTTTTGAGGCACTTCTGGGAATGGATTAGTGCAGTCAGGTTACACTGGGGACAGAATGATTTCTCAGGGGCTGCTGTGAGCATAAAGCTCAGCCCACCCTGTGACTATACCCAGATCTGCACTTGTTTATTCCCTTCTCTTCTCTTTATCCTTACAATGACAAATACCCAACACACATGAATTTAAACATAACCTGACTTGCAAAACACGATGAGCTGTGACACAGCGCCTACCACCAGCACTGCTACTCTGTCCCTGGTGAAGAAACCCTCTTTTTTAAAATTTTTTTTGCAACTTCTTTAATCATCACCAGTCCCCACAGCTACCAAAGGCTACCAGCTGTGTTGATCAGAGGTGCTGAGGGCAGGCAGGTAGCAGGTGCTCACCACTTGGCCAGGGTGTTCTCCTGCACGGCCGCGTAGGAGCCGAAGCGATGCTCCGTCAGAAAGTCCTTGCCGTGCTTCCGGATGAACTCGTCTATGCCCTGCCTCCACCACTGGGCATGTCTGTAGCTGTTACACTTCAGAATCAGCGACCTGCAAAAACACACGAAGCACAGGGCAGGAGGCTGAAGACATTTCCATTTAATTGGGCTGCTCCTCGCTGCCTGTCCATGCTGGTAAATGCATCTGTACCAGTCATATTTTATTTACACAAAAAGTAGGGACGTCGCTGTTTTGTTTGCAAAAGAATGCACAGCACTGAGCTGCTCTGAGTGACTAACAGTATTGCATTGCCAAGCATAAAAAACCTACCCATGTTTAAATTATTAGCACCAGCTTAACTTGGAGTTGGAGCCAACTAATGTTTTATTTTTAAGAGATGAATTTATACTGTGCGCTAACACGAAAACATTAAATATCTCTTTATCCCCCACTAGCATGTCTTTTGAGTAATACTCCATTGAGATGTAGAAGAAAACATCCCTCCTTGCAGCACAAAGAGAACAGAGTGCCTAAAAAATTACCTAAGCAATTGCTGCCAAACCAGACTGTGCAACTCAGCATGCACCGTGCCTCCAGGCCCTAGCAATAACCACAGGGATGGACAAACAGAAGCTCCAAATGCCTCATTAAGGCATGGGAAAGAATCAGCATTAGGGCCAAATCCCCAGCAGGTCTGAGCACACCAGCAGCACCCACTGAGGCTTGTTAACCCCTCCTGCAGAGCAGCATCGATTTCTCCTTAGAAAAGCAAAAGCAAACTAAAAGGGGATAAACAAAGTGGTTTTCTTACCTGGAGAGATTGTCGATCTGCAACCCGTATTTAGTTTCTGTTTCTCTCTGGCCAATCTTGATGTTGAATTCCTTATCAACCAGCAGGACAAAGGAAATGGCCCCTGAATCAGGCTTCATGTACATCAGGAAGGAGTCCTTCACCACCAGCCACCTGCAGAGACACAGCAACCATGTCACCTGGATTTTACACCCATGCCAGGCCTCAAAACATGAACAGAGCCACAAACAGAGCTAATAAAATGGAAAAGTGCTTCTTCAAAACACGTGCAAATCATTTATCCAGGAAATCTACTAAATGGTAAAAATTATTCTCAGGAGCTAGACTGGGGGTGGTTTTCTTGAGCAGAAAAGTGTCTATTTTATGAACTTGGGTAATGAGTTTTAATTCAGTACAGGACTTTTAGGGTTATGTAAGTAACTCCTTTTTACAAGAGTCTTTAAAAATACCTTGTTTAACAAAACCCATGAGAACCTCCCTGGTCATAAACCTCCGAGCATGAGGCAAGGTGCAACAAGCATTCCTCCATCCCTGATTTTTATTCAGCTTGAATGCTACATGGGAGTTATTTGACATTTCTTACATTAATTCTGATGCTAGGATCACTTTCACTCCTATCAAAATATATGAACGAGGCATTTTGGAAAGCTTTTATTGCCAAGCAACAGGCACCCTGTTAGAAACACATGAGGAGGGATGACCGGCAGGTTTTACATAAATACTGTAGCCTGAAGGCAACTCTGGGAAAAAAACACATTTTTTACTGTGAATGGCATTTCTAATTTTTTCTCCCCCTGCAGTGTAGCTGGGGTAACCAGCCCCCTCTGTCCCACACAGGTCTCCATCACCAGACCTTCGCTTCATTCTTCTGCACACTCAGAAACACACCAAGCAGTACAAAACACTGCAAAAATCTGTTCATTCTTGTATCTTTAGTAACAGCCTCAGCTCCTCATCTACTTCCCATATTTTTTTTATTAGATCATGTAATTTTTTTTCTTGCTTTCAGGGCCCTGAAAGAGTAACCTGGCATCACCTCTCATTTTTTGAGGGTGCCAAAATACCTCCCCTCTCCATTTGGCCCATAATTTCACTCTTAAACCTCCCACAGGGTATATTTCCAAGTACTCTCCCTTCTGTTTTTCCCAGGCAGCTCTATACGCCTGAGGAGCCCTGCCTGTGCCCATTCACAGCCTCACCCCACTATCCTCCTCCATATCCTAAAATCCTTCCTTTAAATAACCCTCTCTGGGAAATATTACTGTTATTTGCTTATTTATTGATGCATAAACTATCAGTCCCAGTGGGCCAAAATGGGAATTTAGTGTCTCACTTGTGATATTCTGTACACAATCCCACTCAAACACTTCTCCTACCCTCCCTTTCTAGGCTCTAAAGAAAAATGGAGATCCATCAGAGCTGGATGTGATACTGTCTCCACTACAGCTTGAGCTCTGGACAACACAAGAAAGGGTTAACAGAGGAGTATCAAGAGGAAAAGGCATTTTTTCTATAAAAATAATTGGTGACAACTGAATGATTTGACCTAAAGGAAGGTCACATCTTTATCTCCTTGTGCCCTCATTACAGAGATCTTCTGTAAACCTAAGTTAAGAAATATTGGAAAGGCTGTGCAGAAACAGGACCTTTGTTCACAAGAATGCAGAAAGGTTTTGTTAGAAAACGGAACTATTAAAGATAAAACTAATGACAGCCCATGGGTGATGCTAAAATCCAAAGGTGTGTAATGCCTGAGTAATCTCCATCAACTAAGAAATTGTTGCTGTAAGGCAGATATGGACTATTTGGATTTTCAAATGGAAAGATTTTCCTGGGAAGGGCATGCTCCTGGAAACACACCCTGCATTTTTTGGAGGCTGGCTGGTAACACAGGTACTTCCCCACAGTAGTATCTCCCTGTGCAACAGCTCGAGGCAACACAGAAGGTAAAGGGATGGGAACAGCAAATTATGTCTGTCTGCAGCAGGAAGGGACATGGCAACAGGAGAAAACACTGGGATTCAGTACCTGCAGTAATCAGCAAGAGGCAATGTATTTAATGCCAAGGTTAATTGCACCAAACAGCTCTTTAGCACTGCAGGTCACGTCTGGTTTGATCCTGCCCTGAAGCAGTCCAAAGAGTGTTTCAATTAATCGATTTTCATTTTGTAAATTGAGGAAGGGAAGCTCAGAAAGCCAGGCTGAAATCTGCCTGGGGCAGGTCACCAGCCACATTTCCTCCCAAAGGCACAGAGCCACCTGTGCTCCTAACTGCAGGGAAAGCTGGGCACAGTCTGGGAGGTCACTGCCATTTCTGTCAGCTCTAGGAAACCCCAGATTTTCTCTGGAGTAACATGTCCCTTCTGTGAACTCCAAAGGAGAAAAAAAGCCCCCACCACACAGAAAGGTGAGGCAGGGAATAGCCCACAAGCCCTTCCAACCTGAAAATCCGTGGCTTTCGTTAAAAAAGCAAAATCCTCTCCCACAGATTTTTTTGGAAGAAAAAGACAAACGGGGATTTTTATGTGTCCAGGCAGCAGGTGGCATCCCCACCTCTGCCACCCCAGCAGTACCTTTTGGACCAGCGGTAGCACATCCTCCCTTGGCCACAGCAGTTCAGGCCAGGAATGCGGTGGCCCCCGGAGCGCTTCATGATGAACCCTTCTCTGCAAGGACACAACAGGGTCAGGGTGAGGGATGGGCTCACCTGGAGCTGCAGGGGGGGTTTGGAGGGGGTGCTTTGCTTGCTGAACCCCCAACCCTTGTGCCTAGGGCTGGCTCTCCAACTGTGCCCAAGCAGCCTCTGTGCTGTGCCCTGCAAGCTGGATGAAGGGCAAAAATACACCCTCCCCCCCCACCGCCCAAGAGGAAAATAATGGAGTTTTAAGAAGCACAGGGTCCCCTTTTAGAGCACTGGAAGCAGAAAATTAAGTGGCTCAACAGGGAGGGCTGCAGGGAGCGAACGGTGCAAACCCCATAAGCAATGTCTTGTAAAGCAGCTCACTCTCAAAAACATTTCTCCAAATTGTAGCATTTCTGTCTGAACAGTAATAATTTTTCCTATCTAGATGGCAAAATATTCCCCAGTCAGTTAGTGCTGAGAAAAGAAAGCTATTAATTTTAAGAGTATTTATGTATAAAGCCACGCTCTTAGTGAATCATAACTCACAAAGACAGCTCACAACTCACATGCCCTTCGGTCCCAGGTCGTGGATGAATGACAGCTGGCTTACTGCAACAAATTCCATCTGGGAAAGAAAAAGAGATCCCCCCATCTTTATAACTCTGAAATCCACAAAATATTTTGGTTCATCAAAGTGACCAGCCATAAAGACCTACAGAACACCCAGAGCAGATGTTATCCACCATCACTTAAGCATCTTCAAGAAGACCAAAGAAAGTGTTTTGGTTGAGTTTTCTGTTCGTTTATTTTAGATGTACTTTAGAGAACACATTTCAGGACAATTAAACTCAAATACATAACAGGGACTCCCTGGTAATCTCCCTCCTGTATCTTTGGCTGAAAAAGGACTCAGGTTTGAAACTGTTCAGGAGTCTGTTTGATCTTGGCTGGCTACCTGAATCCTCTCCTACCTCCAGGGACCCTCACAGGAACACTGGAAAGGAAATGAGGACACATGCCCAGAGCTAGGAGCATCCTTTAACCCCCCTAATTCATAGAGACACCACAGAAGGGTTCAACCTCACAACCCATGACCATCCTCCAAGGCCATTGCAGCAGCTCAGTGCTGGACACCCATCACTGCCCATCTGGTTCCAGGAACAAAAAACCCAGAGGAAAACCACAGTGGGGCAAGAGGAGAGAAAGCTCAAATCCCAGAGTCAAGGAACCTGCCTCCTCATGGCTCCTTCTGCTTCAGCACGGATTGCAGGGAACAGAACAGCGAGCAAAGCTGGTGAGAAAGCTCAGCACGATTACATTCACCTCTAAAAATAGGACACTGGGCAATTTTGACCGAGCAGGCTTTTCTTGGCACAGCAGGACATTCCTGGCAGTCTGCTGGATATTAGCCCTGGGCCCCTTTAGCAGGGAGAAACATTCTGCCAGGGTGTCCTGTGCAGGACAGGGCTGGGGCAGGCCCAGCCCTGCAAAGGAGCCGCCTTGCACGGCAGAACCCTGTCTGCACCCAGGCACTTCTAATTTATTGTCACAGCAAACTGTCCAAGTGCAGAAAGGTGCTCAGGGCAGGTGTCACTGTCCCTTTAGCCAGGCAGCAAGCCAGAGGGAACCTCTAACAGCACATTTTGGCAATGAACCCTGCTGGGGCTGCAGTCCAGGGCTCAGTCCATGCTCCTGATTGGAGTGGGGACAGGAGGCAGCCTTGATACCAGCTTCAGGACATGCCCACCCATACCCACAGCAACTCCAAGGAAAGGCTTTCTCTTCTCAAGGAAAGGGCCACTGACATCTCCATTTGGCAAACCAGCCTCAGGGCTCTTATCAGCAAAATCCAATTTTGTACAGGAATTACATGGGTGGATCCCTAAGTCTCAAAGACCTTTTCAGACACCAAGTATAACAAAAAGTATCAGTAAATTTAGGGTCAAAATCTATCTTGCCATTAGATGAGGTTAGCACAGGCTCCCTTCTCAATATCATAATTTTTTCCCAGAAAACAGCAGTAGGACTGAAGATCCTTCCATCTCCTCGTGCTCAAGTGCTCCTGGGATCTTCCCAAACTTCTCACATCAGCCAAGGCCATGAAGAAGAACTAAAGACACTACTGCTTTCCTCTGAGTATCTCAAGGACATAAAGTAACCTCTACTCAGCTGAGGCAATTCTAATGCTTTGATTTTAGGGTGATTTCAGCCTGTTTTCAGAAAGTGGTTAGAATAAGTCATTCTATACTATTTTACCAACCATCTTGCTCTCTCTGTTCTCCCTAAGCGTTCTGGAAAAGCACCAGATGTGACCAACAAATATTTCAGCTGTTTCTGCAGCGACACTCAGAGCAGGGTGGGAAGCACCTGAAAAAATCCAGTGTATCCTACAAGCCCTTATCAGAGGTCTCAAGCAAATTCTCAGGCCAGTTCTTTGTATGGATCCATTTTAACTTCTTCATGGCATTTCCTATCAGACAAATCAGAAACCCAGACATCTCTCTCACAGTGGGCACACACACAAAAAAAGCATATAAATGTCAAAACCCTTTGAAAATGCTGGCTGTAACCAGAAAGCTGACAGGAATTTGAGGAGCACTGCATGCAGAGAAATAATGGTTCTCAAAGAAGCAAAAAGAAAAACCAAGAGGAAAAATTACTTGCAGAAACAGAACTACCACTACATAAAAGAGAAACAAAGATTGTCTGGCAGCACAGCAACCTCCTCTTCAGCCAAGCAGTCTCTGGAACAGCAATGACAGGAGCCCATCCAACACATTGATCAAGCGTTGGTTTGTAAAAAAAAACAAAACTTAAATGAATTCCTACAGTTAGAAGGAAAATTCCCCAGCGTAGTGCAAAGCATCTGATTTACTGTTACAATTAGCTATTTTTACTGTCATAGTGCCTCATCTGAGGTGCTCATCATTCACAGAGAGGCTGGGAGAGGCAGCCAGGAGCTTTCATCTCCGTCACATCAGAATTCCTGCGCTGCCCAGCTGCCTCCCTGGGATCTGGCACCCTGCTCTGGTTTCAGAGAGACCCACAGCAAGATGGTTCTGGCATGAGATATGGGCCTGGAGAATGCAGCTTCAATGACATTGTTGTGGCAGACAAGAGTGATGGGCTGCAGGAGGACAGGCTATGGAAGGTGGGGAACCAGCTGCAAGGTGTTCAAACCATTCTGTCCCGCCAGAAATGTGGAACATGCATGATTTATGTAAGTAAAAATTTCACAGAGCATCTGCATTTCAGAAAGGATTCAGCTTCTCTATGCTGTATTTTTTCATTTTGACTCTTGCTCTTTATTTAGTGGGTTCAGAAATGCATCAAAAGCTGATCAGCACTGGTCACTAGCAATAACATGGAACTGCACACTCTTCAGAATGATATTGTTCAGCACAATTTCGTACGCTAAAAAAATTTTGCTCATACAAAATACACATTAAAAAAAACCCTAAATGTGCTACATTTCAAGTGCAATAGCTAGAAATATTGATGGGTTGAGTGGGACCTCCACAAAGGTCTGCAGATCCAAGCACTGTATCAGAGGCAAACCAGGGGCCTCTCTCACTTCTCAGCTGCTCTTAATTAAGATGAGGTTTTTACTCTAAAAGTTCATGCAAAACATTACACACATACACACACTCCAATCAAATCTTACTTTTCATTTTTCTTAGGCATCTTTTAAGTATGGGAGCTTGCACAAAAATAATGCAAAGGTCCAATTAATGAAATTTTAAACAGAATCCAATTAAGCCTCAACATGTTGAGGCTATATTCCTCCAGTTTCCCATTTTCAGAAAAAGAAGTGTGAACAATTAACAAACAGATTCCCACAACATTCATTTTAACGGTAATTGTCTTAAAGCACTTCATCCCAAAGGTACTATAAAGAGGTTTTGGAAAGAAGAAGAAGACATGAGATTTAATAATATAAATCAAATAATTTTACAAAATATTAAACATAAAAAGCTAGAGGATATACAACTTCTACAATGCCATGTAGTCACTGTGGACTCAATCCTTAACCCAACCAGAGACTTCAGGTCTGCAAAACCACAAGCTTGACTTGCAGGCTCAGCTGTCTCAGTGCATGGCACATCCTCCAGACAGTGTATAAAGCCCTTTGCTCTCACTGGCAAATAATAAATTATCCACAAACGCAAAATAAAAAAAGCAAAAATGCAAATTCACTAAATTGTGCAGCTCAGATGTAAAAACCATCTCCTCAGAGATGCTACTGACCCAAGCAGGCTCTTCACAATGACCAAGGGTTATACTCCAGGCAGGTCTCAGCTTGCCTTTGCAACTCCATACCTGATTTAACAGAGTTCCCATAAAAAAGTCCTCAGTGCATGGATTTCATGAGAGGAACACAAAGAAGTCCAAATGTGCTCCAAGATTAAGACAGTTACAGCATTTGTCAGCATCCGGGCAAAAGACTTCTCAACCACAGGAAGAGCAAAGCCCTCATTTTGTTCTCAGGAGGACAAATACAGTTCCAGGGAAAGTGCCAGAAATCTTCACTTTAGTCTCATCTTAAAATGGTGGGGGTTGTTTGGGTGTTGTTTTAAAGGAAGCACTTCCTTCCCTGTGTTTTCCTCCAGCATTGCCTGCAGGACCACAGGCAGCAAATCCTCCCTGAACACTTCTCTGTGGCCAAATCCAGTGAAAGCCAACAATAAACTGAGAATTTGTGTGCAAAAGGGACATCTGGCTCCAGGGGCTGGGGACAGAAGGGCGATTCAGCCCAGGAGGGAGCACCCCACAGCTGCCTGGGAAGGCAGGGCTGCCCATCTCCTCTCCCAGCCCCCACTGTGCAGCCTGTCTCAAACCACAGCTTGGCCAAAGCATCACCCACGTTCTCATAGGAGCAGAAATGTTCCAAAATATTTTAAAAAGACAACGCCTGCCTAAAAGTGACAAGATGGATCCACACTGTAAAATAACTCTCCCCCGCTCTGCATATGCTACTGATCAAAATTGCCAAGTTATCCCAATCTTGCTTCTAGAACAAAAGATGACTCTTTTCCACATGCAGGCTAACACAGCTCTCCACTGCATTGGAATTAAGCTCCACAGCCTGCCCCTAAAGAAGCACTCTAAGGAATGCAGCTTCCTCAGCCTCAGCCTGAAGATTTCTTGCCATCCAGAGTGCAATGGCCAACCCCAATGGGAACTTTGTCCCACGGAACAAGCAGTGCTCAACACTGAGATCTGCAATAGAGCACACAGAGTTTTTTTTATACACAACATCCAGCTATGAGCTGCCCAACATCTCTACACAATGGAAACCCTGCAAAATAGATGAATATCTAACAACAGTAAAAGTGGAAGAGAAGTGGCTGCTACAGAAACCCAAAGTTCAGTCTGTATTTTTGGCTTGTTTGAAAACCAGGTGTTCCCAGCTATCACTCTCTGCTCAGAAATGTCACTAAACTTGGCAGCTACTCAGTGCATGCATCAGATTTTGCTGGTAATACAAAAGATGAAGTAACACAGTCATTATGCAGCCAAAAAAAGGGGAAATAAATTACCATCCCCAAAAGATGTCACAGCTGTGGCTGACAGGTGAGGACTTCTGAAGAAACATTCGAGGATGAATTTCAAAAGAAATATTTTTACTTAAAATAGGCCTGAAGCTGGATTTGACATCTCTCCTCATTTCAAACAGTGTTGACTTGGGGAAATAAGCCAACTACCATCTTGGAACTGACAAAGTACTCATTCACCTCTCTGGGTATCCCACACACACAAACTCAACGTCACTAATGTCCAGGGAAACTGCACAGAATAGAAACCTGAGACAAATCTGCACCTAGAACCACACACAGAGCCCAGACTGAAGGAGCAAATACAAATATGGCTTGGATTCCAATTTTTTAACTATTTAAAACTGTAAGTTATCAACTTGCACAGTCTGCAGAATTAAACAGAATCTCACTACATCACACATGTACAACCAGCTGCCTGGACTGAACCAGCTTGAGGAGGTTATCACTGTACCATACCAGCAGCCTCTAACACTGAGTCATTCCTTTGGTTTTAATCATATTACATCTGTGTTGGAGAAATCAGCTAAGCCAAAGTGCTCACAAAACAGCTGTAAAATGTTTCTTGCAGAAGCTGCATGTCTTCTTCCAATGAATTCGGCATTTGTGAAGTGAATATTCTTTAGACAATTAAGCAAACTAATTTCTACTTACTGTTCCATGGTAGTTCCTGTACATTGGCATTTTCAGGATATTTGTCAAGTAGTCCTCCAGCTGTTTCTACAATTAAAATGTTGAAACTTTAGACAGGATGTGGAGGCTTTTCTTGAAAATTCCTGGCATTAGGAAGCAATCAAGAAATCAGACCCACTTTTCAGTTTGAGTGGATAAATACATTTATTATTATGAGCAGGATATCACAGACAGCACCATAAACAGCTTGTTTACTGTTCATAGTCCTGTGTTTGTACCTTCCACCAGCAGACCTGTTCCGTGGCAGGGTCACTTTGGAGGTCAACTTTTGTGACTGAGCTAAAGTTTCAGAACAATTTTAAATACCAAATCAATCCCCATTGTTTCTGACCCACAGGAATCAGCTTTGTGAGAAAACAGGCTCAGAGGCACTGAGAGAGCCTGTTTAACCAAAACAAAAGGTTCATGGGGTGAGTGACACAGGGACCATGCTGTCCTGTCCCAAGGACACAGAGAGAGCAATGGCTGGGCCTGTCCTCCCCAGCCAGGAGGGGAGAAGAGAAGAAACCATTATGGGAGAAGCAATCTCTTACCATCCTCATAGTAAAAGGGAAAAGAAAAATTTAGACTGTCTGGGCATGGGAAACTGGGAAGACTCCTACAGGACACAAAGCAAACTGAAAGGAAAAATGGGCTAAAAAAATAAAGAGCATCTATACAACAGTCTTCTTCCTCTTTTAAACCCACATCTCTCTCCTCAAACTTCCCACACATCAGAGAAACTGTGAACAGCAGGGTTTCTGCATGGCACAGCCACAAGACACAATCCTTTAATCCTCTGGGCCTTGAAGCTCCAGTGGCACAAAGCCCAGGGAGTGAGGGAGGGAGGGAGGGAGCAGCAGAAAGAGAACGATAAGCACAGCCTGAACAAACATGGGGTTTTTAACTGCAAGCAGTAAAGCTGCAATGAAGAGGTAGGAAGACATCCACCCTCTCCATGGAAGGGCCCATCTGTTAACATCTGATGAAGTTACACAGAACACGTGTGCCTGGGCTAAAATTACCCACTTCAGCATCAATAGCCTGACTGTCATCCCCTCTTTCAGAGGGGGATGGCACTGAAATCTCTCAGATTTTGATGGCCACGGGGTTGCCTCCATCACGCAACTTGACTCTGAAAACTGCCTTGTCTATCTTTAAATCAGAGCAGGTGGGAGGAGGGGAATCACCACTCCCAGCATCACTGTGTTCCTCAACTGCAGAGGAAAGCTTTGCCCACATGAACCCCAGGAGCAGCATCCTCATCATTGCACAGCAGAGAATTTGGCATGAAAGCTGGACTTCACAAAGCCAAACTTTGTCAAGCAAAATATTGTAAGGATAACAAACTAGGGTTTTGATCGTGTGTGGCTTTGCAAGCAACCTGCCAGGCTTCTCTGCACCTCAGAGCATCCCTCTGGCCCCCAGAGTGAGGTGGGCACTTACCCTCCTGCTGGAGAAGTGCTCCTCCCGCACCGTGCTCTCTGCGGTGTGCGGCAGACTCGGCATCTGCCTCGGCTCTCCCCTTTTGATGGATTGTCTTCTCACCGTGTGACTGCAAGGAAAAACACACCCCAGCATCAAGTCTCAGTGCTGCAAGTGTCTGCATGCCTCGATATGTAACCCCTCTGCTGCAATGCCTTTATTTTTTCTGTCTGAGAAGTCAGCATACTCCAAGTGTCTTACGAACTAAAACACAACACTGAAGTATCAGTTTGATTTCCGAGGGACAGCTTTTGGTCTCATAAGGAAAAGGAGTCTCCACCCTATTTTTATGGCATTATGTTCCTCCAGCTTTTATGCTCTCACAATTTTAGATTTCCTATCATATCCCAACATTTCTCTACATCAGAAGATTCTCACTCACCTACACCACTTCTCTTCACATTTCTTTTCCCTTTCCTCTTATACTTCCAGCCATCCCAAACACCAAGGCTAACCTGCCCAGGGACCCCCATACCTCCCACATCCTGCCCACACAGTCAGAAAGCCACAAAGCACCAGCAATTTCCATTAGCATTATCATAACCCTTCCCCAAGTTCAAGGCAAATCCAGCTCAAAAGCTGATGACCCAGGAGACAACGTTTTCTGCGTCAGCAGAGAGATATTTGCATCACTTAGATTATGGCTGCTAAACACATAGATTAAATATTTTTATTATAGCTGCTAAATATTCATGGAGACTGAATTCTTCTGCCCTCTCCTCCTTACAGCAAAGAAAATGGGACCAGTGAAGCCAAACAGATAAGAAGTTAACAGAAGATAACAAAGCCCACCGTGTCCACAGGGATGCACACTCACCTCCTGGTGGGGATAGGGATGCGCACGAAGGCTTTGTACCTCAGCAGCTCCCTGTGAAACTCCTGGAAGTGCTTGAACTTCCTTTTCACGTGCCAGACAAACTCTCCATGGGTCAGCTCAATGGTGTAAACATTTGGGCTTGGTACCTGCCGGGGAGAACATCACATGGGGTGCAAGTTTTGAAATAAGCCATTTTCCTGCAGCTGCTCATCTAAAGAGCCTTTATTCAGCTTTACTTAAGGATTATTGTGTCTCATGATTTCTTGCTCTGCTTTATTAGGTTTTACAAACAGACAGAACCTTCTCTCCTAGCATTTAATGAGACACAGGCATCGCTGCTTCCTCAGCCCACGAACACACAAGCGCAAAATTAAGGCCCAAACAGCATTTTAAATACAGTTCTACAGACATCAAACGAAATCTCTGGAAGTTCTGACCTTCTTAGTGGAAGTAAAGCGTTCAACTTCCAACACACGCACTCGGACAGGACATCCCGTGAGGTACGTCTGCGTGCCCGGCTCTTTGAACCCATGGGTGTGGTAGATGGCAGAGAAGGGAATGCACACTGCAAGGACCACAAACCCCACAAAACCGTTAGCTCATCAGCCTTGTAACAATCCACAAGGGCGTGAAAGCCAGCAGACAGCAATGCTTTAATGTGGGAGCATTTATACAGCAGCATTAATTCCAGCAAAAGAGAGCAATTTTTATTAAAGAGAGCTCAAAGACAAGGTTACACAGAAGGGACTTGACTTGAGAAGCTCAAGTATTAAGAATCTCCTGGTTCTAAATCAGGGTCAATGCTGGGCTTGGCAAAACCCCTGAGGCTGTATTCTACCTGCCAATAGATTGATAAAACCCAGGCAGGACATGGGATGAGAACACATGGGTGTCAACTCACCGGTGCCTTTGGGGTCAGTGAGCACCTCTGAGTCCACCTCCTCCCCCTCCACATGGAGCTCCCTGGTGTCCAGGCTCTCGATGATGTTGCTCATGTCTGCAGCGAGCTTCTTCAGCGTGGATGTGGCTGCATGGTTTTCTGCTCTCAGAGACATCTCAGGGGCTTGCTCTCAGGAGCTGTGGGGCGCTGGGGAGAGACAGGGCAGAGCTGTCACCATCTTCTCTGCAACACAGGGCTGAAGGAAACCACTGGCAATGCATGGACACATCTTCCTTCCATCCCTTTACCCACACGCATCCCAACTATCCCCATCCTACACACCCAATGGCAAATATTCAGCCATAAAGCTATAAACCATATCATTGCCTGGCCAAATCCCAGACTTAATTCACCCAGTGCTGCATTTCCCAGGTCAGGCTACATGAAGGAAAAGTTCAGTCAGAAAACCAGTAGGAGTTTTTGCTACATGTTCTTCCTTTGAGTGAAGCAGTGCTCCCAGCATTATTAAGATTTCCTCTATTTCTATGCACCTTACACAACCTCCTGTGGTATCTGCGTGCCTCGTGCTCTCCCACAGCTCCATCCTCTCAGCAGGCTCAAAAGTTACAGCTCTAAAGGCTCCTCTCTGGGGTCAGAAGCATCCTGATTCCCACAGAAAGCCTGGGATCAACAAGGTGGACCCCACATCTTCTGTGCTCACCCCTCCAACATCCCAGGTGGCTTTAGGGGAGCAGCCCACTGTCCCTTTTTTATGGGGACACAGCCAGGGAAAAGGCTGCAGCCCGCTCAGGGCACTTAGGCAGTGGCACTTAAAGGTGTTTGGGCACTGGTGACTACAGCACTTCCCACCTCTATTCCCACCCATCCATTCCAGGAGCCTGAGTCATAAGAAAAATGGGGAAGGAAGAAGAAAAAAAGAATAAGGAAACAAAAGTAAATCAATATATGAGGCACAGCCACTGACACTAGCACAAGTTGTCCCTGCTCGTGAGTATTTGCAAACCCTCTTCCTCCTCCAGGCTCTGCATCTCACCATGGGGCTGTGGAGCTGGCTGCTGGTACTTGCACACAGCCAGGCTCCAGCTCCTGGGCATCTCCCTGATGATGATAAAAAGTCCCTTCAATTTTTGTCCTGCTCTGCAATAAATGTCACAGCTCGACAGCTAAACTGAAAAAATATGGATGGGACAAACTGGCAACATTTTACAGAAGCCAATACAAGGATGCCCATTTATCCTTCTGGAAGCTCTTACATTGTGTTAAAGAATGATTTTTCCAAAAAAGTGTGACATTTCTGATGTTAAGTTCTGCAAAGAACACTGTGCAATTATTCTTGTGTGAGCTCCACAACAAGAGCCGGGTATGCCGTAACTTGGAAATAATTTAACATTTTAATAAATCATGTGTTTAGCTGCTTTTGAAAGAACATTCTTTATTATTGTTTCCTCTTGAAACAAGTCCATTATTCCATTACTACATAAGGCTGATACCATGTATGCCTAAAAACATGCTAGAAGCAGCTGCCTTCAGAAAAAAAAAATCCATTTGCACACAGACTTGAATCAAGAAAATTTGGGTCAATCTCTTCTCTTATACCAAATTAAATGTAGAAGCAACAGCTTCATCTTGGGAGTGAGGGCTCTGAGGGCCTGAGTGGCTCTGTCACTTTCCACTAGTGGCAGGGAAAGCCACCAGAGCACAGAAGGCTTTAGGACCAGACCAGGGGATCACTGGGCCCCCAGGTCACTTCAAGAGATCTGCATGAATAATTCAAATATAAACACACATGTGGGTACCTCCTTTCCCAGTGATACACTAAACTTTGGGGCAATGTCCTGGTTTCAGCTGGGACAGAGTTAATTTTATTATTAGCTGCTGCAGTGTTGTGTTTTGGATTTAGGACTAGAAGAATGTTGATAACACAATGATGTTTGAGTTGTTGCTAAGTTCTGCTTCCCCTAATTCAAGGACTTCCCAGTTTCCCATATTCTGACAATGAGGAGGTGCACAAAAAGCTGTGGGGCAGCATGGCCAGGACAGCTGACCCAAACTGGCCAAAGCGATATTCCATTCCACAGGACACCATTCCCAGGATTATCAGCTGGGGAAATTGGCTGGGGGTGCCAACTGCTGCTGGGGGCTGGGCATTGGTCAGGGGTGGTGAGAAATTACTGCACTATGCATCACTTGTTTCCATCAGTATTATTCCCTTTTCATTACAATTATTACTATATTTTATTTTGTTTCAATTATCAGACTGTTCTCACCCCACTGATGTTACCTTACCCAGCCCTTGCAGCCTCTCTGCAGCAGGAATTTGGCACTGGCACTGCCCCACACCTCCCCTGTCACCACTTCAGGGAAAGCCAGTTCTCCCTCTTGGAAGCTTTACACTTTTCCTATTCTAACAACATACTGCAGTGGACTTCAATTATTCAGAGAGCAGAAGGTACATTTTCATTTGTTTGGAGTGAAGTCATTCCACCTGATGTAGACTGGCTTTGGATGTTTGATTTTCTCCCTGGAAAGCAGGCATACATAAACAGCATTCCTAAGGGAGGCCATGCTACCAGGCTTTCCCAAATAATCCTGGGGATGGCAGGAGGGAGCCCAGAGCCTCACTCTGCACCAATACACACATTAAAATCCTATTTCCCACTCTGCACTTCATGCAAAGAATATTTTTTTGTATTTCTAGCTGGAAATAAAGCAGCATTTTGCTTTGTATTTGTCTGCATTCACATTTAGAAACAAAACAGAATCTGGGTTTTTTTTCTCTATCAGAAGATGCTTTTACTTCATGGAAACTTAATGACCTTTCCAAAAGAAGTTTTCCATGGTCATAGAGAACACAAGCCCAAACACACTCTGGACATGCCATGACAGCAATTACACTTGAAGGAAACCAGCAGACAAATACCACATCAGCAGGGCTGGAGGGAGAGCAACAGAGAGGAGCCAACAGAGAGAGGAGATGCTCGTCCTCCTCCTCCTCCTTTCCTCCCCACAGTGCCAGGTACAGCTGGGCTCTTTGTCAGATTAATTGACACAGTTGGTTAATGGATAAACAATTAACCAGTGTATGCAATGATTATTTCCAAGGGACCACAGCAGGGCTCCATAACTCAGGATTTTTCTTTTTTTTAAAGCTAACGCTGTTTTCACAGCTGGCACAGACAAATCCTGCGATAAAGTGGGGTCCAAACTCAGATGGACCTGAGTCAGCCCCAGCAGCAAGATTCCCCCCATCAAGCTTAGAGCCAAATTTTGGGGTTGAGAAGGAAAATGTGACTTGCCCCTGGCCCTGTCAGCAGTCCCACGAACGTGGGCAGTGGCCACACTCCCTGTCACAGCTGGCTGCTGCAGAGCCAGAGGACACAGGGCAAACCACACGCTGGGCAGGGCAGACAGCACTGGGGTCAGCTGGAAAGACAGGTCATACCACACCCCTCTGAAAGCTTTGCCAAATTGCTTTACAGGGCTCTGCTCCATAAGAGCTATTTAACTTCCTGGGCAGAGTTTCCAAGCGGACACTCTCTGCATTCCCATGGGCAAGCTGAGGGATGCCTGGGTTAATCTGCAACAGGCTGGCTGCAAACAGGCACCACACAAGGATATCCAGGATTTTACCACAAACCAGGCAGGCTACACCAAGAAGGTGCTGTCTGTCCAGAGCCACTCACTGCTTGCACTGCTGACGGACTAGAGAAGGGAATTATAAACCTCTGATACTGAACTCAAGTGATACCAGCAAATTTCAGGAGACTGCAAATAATAGCATGAAACTTCTGAGAAATAAGTGCTGCATTTCAGCATTCAGCTGTTGCCATTCGAGATAGAAAATAAGCAGCATGTGTTTTGGAGGAAAATAAACCCAAACAAAAGAGAAAAACCAGGGTCTGACTGAGTCAAGAACCGGCAATCCGAACAAACGCAAAATCTGTGCCAAGATGAACAAACAGGACTATTGCCTGTGAGCCAGGAAGGAAGAGATGATGCAGAACACAGGAAAACTCAGACCTAAAGCATTTGACCTGTGAGAACAGTGTCAATACTGAGAGAAGGCAGAGAAATGTGACAGCAGACTGCAACCACGCAGAAGGTTGCTCTGAGCAGGGTGGACGAGGGAGAAGTACTCTGAATTAGAATCACAGAATGGTTTAGGTTGGAAAGGAACTTAGAGATCATCCAGTTCTAACCCCCAGCCATGGGCAGGGACATCTTCCATTACCCCAGGTTGCTCCAAGTCCTGTCCAACCTAGCCTTGAACATTTCAGGGATGGGGCATCCACAGCTTCTCTGAGCAGCCAATGACTCAGCACCCTCAAAGGCTGAACTTGTTCCTAATATCTAATCTAAATCTACTCTCAGTTTAACTGCTGGTTTAAAGCAGAGACTAGGGAGAAAGCCATATCTAATGGCAAAGGCACAGCACGGCCTGAGGAGGGGTTTGCAGAGCCCCAGGGCTTGGAGAAGGCAGGGGAACAGCTGCACCCCAGCACCCACACCCCAAAGCTGCTGCTGGGGCAACCAGTGTTTGAACAGAGGGAAGGTGCTGCTCTGGCTTTATCCGGCTCAAAGTCTGCCTGGGCAAAAGCAGCAAGAAGGATAATGCAATGAAAAGACTCAGCAGTCAAGGAAAGCATTGGAAAGAGTGAACAGAGAAGGAAAAAAGGAGATGTTTAAAAACAGGAAGATTTTTACATACTACAAACTCTATAAAGACTGCTGACACTGCCTTTGTCCAACTCAGTTCTCATATTAATTACTTCCTCTTGAAGCACCACTTAAGCTTTCTGCCTTCTCTCCCAGGCTGTCCCCACAGCACACAGGCCCCAAACCTCTTGAACTAGTAAAATATATACACTAGAAATAGTGACTGGACCAAGAATCAGCCAAGACTTTAAATGCAGGGACAATGACTAAAAAAATAGAAATTAACTATATTAATCCCTGAGCCCTTGTGAATATATTGCAAACCTGTAGCTCCATCCTGCACCTTTGCAAGCCAAATATCTACTTGTTATTGGCCATTTTGGTTATGCTTTAACCCCGAGTTATTACTTCAGGAATCATATGACCATCTCAGCCTTCACTAAAGAAAATTTTTTTCTACTTGTTTCACAGGACAACAAAAGCACAGCTTTAAAGGCATGGAAACTGGAAGGCAGAAAATACATATTTTTGTAAATATTCATGAACAGTTCTGTGTTTTGAAGACACTGACGTCCTGATGTGAAAATATATGCAGCTGGTAATAGCACAGACTACCTAAAACTTGGTCAGCCTAAGTTTATTCTGTATCGTGGCAGATCAGGAACAACCTCAGACAATCACAGCTCCTTAGTGAGGTTCTGATGCTGAAAAGGACCACACAAAGCTGTGAAACCCAGAAAAACTTCATTTGGAAAAAGAGGGGAGCAGAGAAGAGAAAATACATCCAGGAAAAACAGACATTTCCTGCTAATGACTCCCAGAGTTTGATGCTCTGTATCAACTCTTATCCCTACGGTGAGAAACACTATAATCTCTGAAAATTATGTCATTCCTGTTCTCATGACATCTCTCCCAGTACAGTGACCTTTTGGAAAGGGCCGTGACAAGTGACCTCTGTTCCCATACTTGGTTTTCTCCTGCAGGCAGCACCCATGGTGGGACACACAAAAACCTCCCAGGCTGCCTGGAGCAGAACAGACAGGCTCAGGCCAATACAGGGCAGTGAAATGGGGTCATAAAATAGAAAACAAACCAACCAACCAACCAAACAAACAACCAAAACAACCAAAAAAGAATCTGAGCCATGATTTCTCTCTTTCTCCTCGTGCTGCTGCCAGGAACCTGGGTGCAATGGGGCACCAAGAGCCCAAATGAAATGCCAAGGAATTCCCATGCATGATGCCCTCAACAGCTTTTTGCTCTGTCTAGTGGTGATGACTCTTTTGCATGTAAATATTTCCTAATTCATCCCATTTTAAACCTAAAATTAGTTTTGGACCACTCCGTGTTGGAGAAATACTCTCATCTGATAAGAGCCATTTCTGAGGAGTTATTTGGCTCCCCCAGGAGAAGCTGGGCTTGTCAGCACCCCAGATCTATGCCCTGGCACACCTTCCTTCCACAGCCCTGGGCAGGGGTCAGCCCTCCACAGTTAGGAAGTGTCCCCTGTGCTCAGGATCCCTGCCAGCACCTGCAAAGAACATCCTGCTTTTGCAGCCCAGGAAAAATCCCCATATTCACACCAAGCAAAATAGACACACACTGATTTTATCTTTCCCTCAATATTTAATCAAAAACCCAGGGTTCTCGTAGGTAGCATGTTACATTTCCTAACTATCAAACTGAAAGACAAAAGGATTGAAAAATGCTCAGCAATGCCTTAACCCAGTTCTTCAGTTCAGTACATGGAAAACACTCAGCCAGAGGAGCCAACAGCCAGCAACAGCAAATGCAGACGCCTCCTGAAAATCTGCCCTTCTGGATGCTCATACTGCAGGGGCAGTGCAAAAGGATTAGGATTCAACAGCCCTTGAATAAGAACCAAAGTATTGCTCCTACCCTGGAAAGATGTGGAGCTGGAGAACTGAAATAAAAATCCAGATCAACAATAGACACATTGAAACATCATCCAGACCTAATTTGCTTATCTTTAGCCCAATCCTGATAAAACCAAAATATTTTAAAATATTGTTTCCAAAACAATTATTCCCACAAAGTGCCCACATTTAATAGCGACACCTTTAAAAGCAGAAACCAATTAGTGTTTCCTGCAGCACAGTTCCCTGGCTCTGCATTATTGATTTCCCCAGTCCTTGCCACGTGAGGCTTATTGCCAAGCCACCAGCCTGCCTGCAGGAACAGCAAAGTCACAGGAATCCACACAGCCTGCTTGCACCAGGGCACAAGATGCTTCAAGGCTGGGATGGCCTGGAAAAAACAGGTTCATCTTTGGAAGTCCCTTGCTGCACTATCCACACTGAGTAAAGCCCATTCTGCCCCAGGGCTCTGCAGCATCCATCCCACAGCACTTCTGCTGGAGAAAAGGACACAGAAAAGCCAGGCAGGTCAAGGGAAAGGATGAGGTAAGGCACTTGGCTTCAGCCAGAAAGCCCCTCCAGGCTGGTTTATCCCCACACCCAGGCCCAGCCTGAGTGTCAGGCACCTCCCAAGGACTGGTTTCATTTGCTTTACAGAACAGTAAAGGGAAAACATAAACATCCCCGGATGGGCAGTGGCTGATCTCATGCTGATGTACTGGCTGCTCTGGCTCCATCTCCTCCTGCCCAGCAGCACCATCCCTGCTCCCTGGGCTGCCACAGGAAGTGCAGCCTCCCCAGGAAGCTGATCATTAGGTATTTATTGGTAATTAAGGCTGGCCCTACACATACTAATTCATCAGCTTGTTTTGGATTCCTCAGGCATGGACAAGAGTGTTTAAGCACAGCACTCACACCTTGGGCTGTGCATCCTTCAGGGATCACCACCAGCCCTGTACCCCCTGATGTGGTCCATGGGAAACACCCTGCAGCCCTAAACTAGGAGCACTGCACATAACACCCCTGAAAACAAGGACAGGGGATTCCCAGAGCCTCTGGAACCTAGTTACTCACCCCCAGAGACCCACTAGCACTGTAGCTACAGGCAGGCAAAGGGAGCCAGGTGACAGCATCTTGGGGATTGGCTCCATCTCAACATCCCCAAACCACACATCCAAGATGCAACAGAGTGGTCAATACAGTCCTGGGCTGATGGAAAAGAGGGGATTGGAAAACTGCCTGCTGCAAAGAGCTAACAGCAGGAAGGACAAAGCATGCAGTACTTCTGGGTGCTGACAGACCCACAGAGCTTGGCACAAGACAGAGCTCACAAAAGCTTTATATAAAATCCTAAAAGCAAGGAGCTAGCCAAAGTGACAGTGTAATGCACAGGACTCTTAGAGTGACCATCTCCATGAGGATCAGGGATAACAGGGACCACCATGGTGCTCAGAGGATGATAAAGATGGCTGCACCTCTTATCTACAGCTGAACACACCCCACAAACACAGCACAGATTTTTTTGACCTAAATGTATAGATATCAACAGGGCTGATGTCCTGTACATCACCCAACACTATTTTGTATCTCCCAGTGCCACGTGTACTGCAGCAACTGCCACCTGCCAAGCCACATTTCCGCAGGGAATTCCGGCAGCTCGGAGACAAGCGGGCATGCTGGCAGGCAGCCCAACACCTCCATCCCTCCCTCCCTCCCACAGTGAGGTTAGGTGGCAGCTGATAAATGCAAACACAGACCTTCACATATCTCCTACGAGCCAAGCTAATTCCAGGGAAAGCACTGCAGCCTGTGCTCAGGAGGGATTCGGCAATTTGCAACAGGATCTCAGCCCTGCACGGGCACTGGCTCCTGGCAGCAGCTCTAGATCACAGCAAAGAGCACAGGTATGTGTCAGGAGGTCAATGCCCCCGTTCCTGCTGCCACCATCCTGCTGATTGAACTGTTCTCATTAAGTGGGAACATGACTTTTCTTTCTCCTCCTGCTTTTTTCCATGTGAAAGCACATGGAGGTGATTTTGTTGACCCTTTATGTGACCTGCTCAAAGAAATGAGAAATTCCTGCGGGTATCACAGCAACAAGGAGTAGCAGATTTAGACCGTATATTTTTAGTTATAGTTTAAAAGTTTAATACTTCAACAAAATGCTGTTCCTATTGTCTTGACTTTTGGGAGTTTGCTTACCCTAACGAAACTTTTCAAATAATTTCCATTAAAAAAAAACCAAACAGTTGGCAGGGAGCAGAGGCCCACAATGGAGGAGGAAAGCAACCCTCTCACTAAACAGTCCTACTGTTAGTGTAGTCCCCACTACAGTGCAGAACTCTAATGTTCCCACGTGAGCAGCCAAGCCCAACTCCCTCCCCTGTCTGAGGAGTGCAAGGCACAGGCTCAACTCCCAGGGTGGCTTCCCCACAACACCACCAGCTTTGAGGACAACCACTGCAGGGTGAGTACCACTACCATTTTACTGATGCTTCTGTCCCTCTTGGAAGCAGCTCCAAGTGCAGGGTGCAGGGCTGGGACCCACATGCAGGCCCACACAGGTGTCTGCACGGTGCCATCCCACGCTGATCCTTCCTGGCAGTGTTAATCAACCCTGTGACTGCACAGGCTGAACATTAACCTCTGCCAAGCTTTTGCTGACTGTGCACACACTGTGCAAGAAGTGTACTTTGGTAACCCTAAGCACGAGATGACCTCTGGTTCATGGGTGCAAGAGGAACTGTGGCACCTCGGGGCCACCAGGCTGTCCCAGCAAGGGTATGTCCCAGCTTCTCTCTCAGCTCCTCAGCCAGAATCCTGCTGCTTCCCCATCCCAAACAGGACCCTGCACCACCCTGAAAGCACTGCCACTGACAGGCTGGAACCACAAGTGCAAAGCCCCATGATGTGGTGCAAACACTCTCATCACCCCAGAACGCTCCTGTACTCCTGCCTGCAAACCTGGATTCAGCCCCTTTCCAAACTGAAGCTCCCTAGTGATTTTTAGTGTTTTATTTAGCAACGCTTTTAAATGTGTTTGATGCATTCTGGCTGATAAGCTCCACAAGAATTTGATGTCTCTGTCCTCATTTGACTTCAGTTATTTTCCAGTCTACTCTTAAAGCTGCAGCGCTCAGTGGCCACAGCTCCCACCATCCAACTGGGACACCCAGCACTAAAAGGCTGTCATACAATCAGGCATCATTCCCAAAACACCAGCAACAGCAGGTGCCAGAGGTGACAACAGGAGGGTTCATGTGTGCTCCTGATCCACGTTTCCAAGAACAGCTGCTTTTTCTCAGCACAGCCAGCACCGACACGGGCAGACACCAGCCCTCAGCCTCCTTTTTCACACCCAGAAATCTCCAACCAGTCCCCAAACAACTTCATCCATGGATTCAGAGTAACACCAAGGTCTCACAAGAACTGCATTTTCCTCCTCTGTGGCAAGCTAAAAAAAATACTTGAGAAGGTCTTGTTTACAAGAAGAAAACACTTGGCTTGGGGAAGTCTCAGAGGTGATTTTAAGAGAAGCCATTACACAAAGCTCAGAGGGCAGAGGTGATGCTGTTCCCAAGACTTCACCAGGGCTCCAGGTGGCTTTGCAAACCAGCCTCTCCCATGGACACCCTACATGGTAACATAACAGGACCTAGGACACAGGGTACTCAAGTTAATGAAAAGTTAAATTTTTTATACCTTGAAGTGTTTGATTTATTATCAGAATTAAGGATGAGTAAATAATTACAGTAATTGGGTTCTGATTTCTCAAATAATTCTGGAATGATGGCTGAGGTTTCAGACTGAGATCAAATCCAGGCAAATTTAATAAGAAATTGTCTGTTATGAAGCAGTAACTTGTAGAAACAGAATAGCTCCCTTATGTTTCTTTCTTAAATACAACTAAACACCTGCAAATTTATGCAAAATAGCTCATTTACATACATTGACAATACTGACAGCTTGCTTAGAACAAAATAGATGCTGTGGACAAATTTTTTTTAACCACTTTCCTAGAGGGGAGAACAATGCCTGGATCAAGCCTGCACAGGAGCCTGCTGATGGCAGGCAGGGAAAGATGATGCTCATCTCAGAGCTCAAATCGAGCCTCAGCTGCCTCCCCTCTCCTCTCCCCCACCCAGATCTCCAGCCCTCCAGCACCTTACAAGCAACACGGGTGTCTGGGCAAGGCAGACACCCTGCAGCTCATTCTCCTTTTGTTGAAACTCCTTTACAGTATTTTTCCCACTATTTCCTAAAGGGAATCAGAGCATTAATATTATGACTTACAAGCTTAACCCTCCAGACATAACGAGGCAAAAATTAAAGACTATTTTTCCTTCAACTGCCATGACCTTCTGGAGCAGTGCTGCCCAGAAAAGTGCTTGCAGAGAGTTTTCTACATGTACAAAAAAGCTGTTTGGCAGGAAGAAATGCAGTAGTTTTGGGAGAGAAGTAAAAAAGGCTAAACAGGCTCAGACAGCAGTTCCCATCTTGCCAGTTCTTTCTCCTGGTGAACAAAATGGCTCACTTGCCATAACTGCTGCCAAAACTCTGCAGGATCAGGTCTCACCACAGAGATTTCAAAGCCACCATGAGTCATCTACTATTCTTTCTTGGTAAGACTTAACACTGGGTGGGACACAGAAAAAAAAAATCAATTTGCAGGAAACCTCAGTCATGGAAAAATATACTTCAGTACATCTCACAGGGACTACATAAATAGCAAAAGAGAAATGAGAAAACAAAGTACTTCTTTCTGAAAAGACTATGATGCACTGACTGTTCTTTAAATTGTTTCAGCAGCCCTTCAGCTGTGACAGAGAGAGGAGAGCTGAGCTCCCTAGAAAATCCCAGCAGCCACGAGTGCTTCCCAGAGCACCCAAGAGAACCACAAGTAAGGCAGATTTGTTTTCTTCATCTGAAGTCAACTGCATCATGTAACAGCATCTTACTTTAATTGAAAGGGAAAATACAAGTGCAAACCATCCAATCGTTCCACCTCTTGTGTGTCACATTCAAAGTTGGTTGGGAATAAGAACACTTAGTTTTTAAATAAAGAAAAGCCCCAACAGCAGGGTTGGCAATAGCCAGGTACTAGGGTGCAGTTATGAGGTCCTGCCATGGCCACAACACCTCAGCTACCGAAAGTGTTGGAAAGGTGCAATTAATTACTCTTGCTGGTTTATTTTCCCCCTGCCTGAGGGCTTCCTGGAGGCTTCAAGCAGGTGTCAGCCCAGCTGATGGTGAGAGAAGGTTCATCTGACTCAAAAGCAAAGCAGTGAGCACTGCACTCCCCAGCATGTTTTCTGGGTGGAACAGAGACAAGCACGAAGAACAAGAAATGAGTATTTCTGATTAATAAAATCCTGCCAGAAGTCTGGCTGGTAAAATGAGAGAAGTTTCTAGGAAGTGGTTCAGCGATGAGGGAGTGCCGGTGGCAAGGAAGAGCCCCGGGACACGGAATCAGCAGATCCTGGAGGGAAAAGAGAAGCAAGTTCTTGCATGGCCAGACAACCAGAAACTGCAACTGGCAAACTGAATCAGCCACTTGCACAGGCTGGGACAGAGGCTGTCAGAGCACTGCTCTGTGGGACATTGTCTGCCTGGCACAGCCTTTTGTCTCTGTGCTCTGGAACACTTGCCCAGAGAAGAGAGGACCCTCTGTGCCAGGACCACCTTCCCCAGCCCTGGGGAAGAAGATGTAAAGTGCCCCCAGCTCACTGGGATCTTGCTGCCAGTGTTTATCAGTAGTTTTATCTTATTTCTCAAAAAAAAGAGCCCTCATGTGAAGGCTGCACATGAAGGCTCAATGTACCAGCAGAAAGAAAAATGTAAAACAGGAATCAGGCCCACTCACAGCCTGACCTGAAAAACGCAATCCAGGAAATGCAGTTTAATTCTTTCTTCACCAGCAGGTGTAAGCCAGGAAAGAGATCTCAACACCATGAATATTCTGAATACTTGCTGCTGTCAGTATACTGTGCACAGGACTCCCCCACCCAGACAAAAAAGTCTCCTTCCGTCAAGTAAACCTGCCAATAGTGATGAGGTTTCTCATCCTCAGCCCTGCAGCTGCTCTCCCAGAGGCTTTCCACGGGTGGACAGTGGAGGAGTGCTCTTTCTCTTCTGCAAAATGTGCACCCCACCACTATTCACCTTTTTTATTATACCTGCTCTTTTATTACAGCCTTTCTCCCTAAATAGTGAATTCCTTAGGGCAGAAGATAATTTCTTTTATCTATTCCTCCTCTGCCATATAAAACAGGATAGAGGAGGAAGGAACAATGCTATTACACTAAGGTAACTAATGCAAACTGGCTACTTTGCTGTCAAATCCTACTAGAAGTATAGCACCATCTTATTTGATGGAGCTCAATGTGGTCCACTCTGTGTCCCCAGGGAGCAAAATGGATTTAAGGGCAAACAAATCACAGAAAACCAAAGAGCTCAAAGGTGCACACCACACACAGCCAGCACCGGCTCCAGTGGGGCTTGGCACAGATGAGCACACCCTGAGTGCCAGAGTTTATTGCCACCCAGCCCTACACTTTTTACTGGCACTCAAGCAAGCACGGTAGTCCAGTAAGACTATGTCAGGTAATTACCTCGATATTAAAGCCCCACATTTTGTTTTGGCAGTAAGCCCTGGGCAGGCTGTCACCCTTGCTGAGCTGATACCATGCTCGCTGCAGCAGCGGCAGCAGATCCTCTGGCACTTGCCCCATTCCCCTTCCCTGGCCCTTTTTCAGCAAGATTGCCCTGACCTGCATCTATTTAGACCCGTGCGAGCCACAACTGTTTTTAAAGAGAAGGTTTTATTCTCTGAGACAAAGCTGGCCTCCCTTCTGCGGTTCATGGCTTCCTCTCTGCCTGGTACCATCCCAGCCCCTTTGGGATCCCAGCTCCCCAGCGTGGGAGCAGCAGCCACCAGACAGCTTCTCCCCCTCTCCCCACACCAGCAGATGGGTGCCTGGGGGCCGGAGCTGTCTGACAGACACGAGCCCCCCTCCCACTTTGTTATGTAAACCCCCAGGTTTCGGTGTTTATCTGCTTGAAGGATCCAGAAATCACTAAATGCCACCACAGCGCGTGGGCACGAGGAGCGAGGGATGTGCGAAGCGCTCGGGGCAGCGGCGACAGCACACGATGCCCCCGGCGATACCTCCCACTGCTACTGCGTGGAAACAGAGAAAACTCTGAATTCCAAAGACAAAAATGTATATAAATATAAAATTCATCATCTTCAAAACCACATTTCACTCCTGTTTGTTCCCCCCCTGCATAGGAGCCAGGGTAAGGGTGAGTGTCCCATCGCAAGGACCGTGACTGCCCTGTGCCACCCTGGACACCCTGTGTCAAGCAGGTGAGGGAGCAACATGGCAAATGTTTTGTAAATAAAAACAAATGGAGCTTTTTCCATCAGTCCCTCCACCACTTTCTGCCTTCCACAGTGTCTGTACATGCAGAGCTGGTATGTACATGTATCAGATATCACAAGTCCATGGAAGTGAGGGACAGGGTAGGTGCACCTGGCTAAATATCTGTTAAAAACTTATTTATATGTCTAAAACAAACACAAAATTGAATTGACACTATATATCTATCTCTATCCTGCAGCTCAGCAGAGCTGAGGTCTGGCACTGCATAGGTGGGTGCAAAAAAGCCTGGCTGAACACAAGCTGCACACACATCCCACCTCTCAGAGGGCAGAAAAAAACACAGCAAGCAGCACCTAAATATGGACTGAAAAAGCCCTTATTTTGGAAAAAAAACTCAAAAAAACCCCCAAAAAACCAAAAAAAGGCTGGCCAAGGTTTTGTGAAGGGAAAGAAAAAAAGGCACAGTCACAACTCCTGTCAGGCAAATGATCATGACCGAATCTCAGTCCCTGCAAGAGCTTCCAGGGTACAGGGCATGTGAGAGCAAGTTAAAAACACATCATCAAATAATTGCCAGTCAGACAATAGGAGGAAAAGGCATGTAAAGGTTTGCTCTCGCCCTCCTCCTTCCTCACCCTTAGCCAAGACCAGGTGCTGATATCAGACATTCCAGAAGAAAATCAAATTGCTTTTTCAGCTCTGTTATACACAGATTTAGGGCCACTGGCCAATGCTGATTCTCACTAAAGCTTTATTATTATTACTATTATTGTTATTATTATTATTTTAAATCACTTGCTGCAAAATAGCTGTTCCAACATGAAATTAAGGAACCACCTGTTTGCAGCAAAGGCATCAGAAAGGTGCTGCTCCTCACGGACCACGATGGCTTCCTGCAAAACTCCAGCAATTTCAGTCCCTGAGTTTCTCCTTTGATGAATTCACTGGGTACAGACAGAGAGAAGATAAAACTAGAAGCCTCTATGAACATTAGTAACTGATATGTTCCTTATAATGCCATTCCAAGCAATAACACTTGTGGCAATGCCAGCATTTAAGTGCATTCCCCTGAAATTTCTTTCCCTGAAGGTTTGATAGCCTGCTTTAAATCCATTTTCAGAGAAGGAATAACTGTAAAACCCAAGTTCAGCTGGCTGAAATTTCACTTAATCATGTAAGAAATTTCTCAAATCACTGCTGGAGATAAAACCCACTCCCTTAAAACACCTTTCCTCCACCACAGACACACCTGCAGTCTAAAGAGCACTTCTTAATTTACAGGAATAACAATGTCAAAATGACACAACCCTTTACACTTTGTTACTATTAAGAGTAATAAAAATTTCTAGGAGGGGCACGAGATTGCAGCCCGCTTTGGGAAAGATGAATTTCACCAGCAACAATCATCTACCTCATAATTTGATTCACACATGTGAAACAGCATCTTCAGCAGTTCAAAGAAAGAGCAATTCTGATACCAGCACACCCTTTCTCAGCTGCAAGAGCTCAGGAGACACCTGTCAACAACAGCATTTTCTGCGGAAGGAGTTCAAGCATCTCAAAATAAGAAGAGCATCATGGCCTCCAGGAAAAGTGAATTTATTAAGTCTTTTCCACAAAGACCAAAGCCTCAACACTAATTTTTAATAATCCTGAAAAGGATGATGTTATAGATCAAGATAAAACTAAAAATGCAAACGAGTATGTAAGTGAAACCCTTCAATCTTTTCTACTTAGGAAAGCTAAATCTTGGCAAAACCAAATTCAATCACTGTACCTCTCAATAAACTTTCATTCAATCGGCTAAAGCAGAGCCTACAGCAACCTCTGTAAATGTTAACAGGTCTTTTCAGAGGGATCTGACCTTGGCCCTGTCCCACAGGGAGCTCTGACCAAGGCTGGGGCTGGCCTCCTCTCCAGAGGGGAAGGCAGACCCAGGGCTCAGCATCCCAGCCAGCAAACCTGGCACCGAGATGGGCAATGGGGACACCGTGGGATGTCACCCACGTGCTGCACCCCCAGGCCTGGAGGAGGCCAGACACACTCCCACTGCAAAAAATCTGACTTTACAGGCTTAGTGCTACCTCATGGCAGAAGGATGGGAGGAAGGGCCTCTTTCAGCCACAGGCAAGGGCAAGGCAGGTGCACAGGGGGGACTGCTGGGGGAACTCTGCAGCAATCCCCCGAGCCTGGATCAGGGATCCCAGCATGGCTGGGGAGTGCTCAGCATCGCAGGGTAACAGTGACCCTGAGAAAAGGGCTCTCAAGCAGCTAAGGAAGGGTAGCCCACAGACTCAAACTTAGAGCTTTCCAACTTCTAGCTAAGCTGGGCAGGATTTGGCCATGAGACCCAAGTCACAGGGCTAACACTCCTGTGAGCATCATGAAGTGGTTGGGAATTAAGTTCCCTGGTTACCTGCGAGCTTTTGGCATGAGCTCACACTTATCAAATGGTAGAGACAACACGGGAGGGAAAACACGAATTCTTGAGCGATTAAAGACACTCAAAAGAGAGCTCCCACCCCTCGAGCTGCAAACACAGGCAACTCGAAACACGCTGTATGCAACAGGGAGCTTTTGTCCCAGTAGTCATGGGCACACTGGCCTCACCGTGACATCCACACTTACCATCTTCCACCAGTGTCAAACCAGCAGAGCTGCATCCACCCAGTCCAACTGCCTGTCCCCAAACAGCCTCACTGGAGAGGCATCGTGCAGATTTACTGAAAGGAGGGATGTGGGGATCCTGGGCACACAATGGGCATTGTCCTTCTGTGTGCACAGAGCCGGGTCAGCCCGGGGAACGCTTCCAAAGCCAATGGAGCTGCACTGACTTGAACCACGGTCCAGCTCGGACCGGAGGCACCTTGGGGCTGAAGATTTCTAGAGAGCATAATGCCAAATAAAGAAAACCAGCAACAGGCAGAAAAGGCTTTCATTGCGAGAAACCCACCCAGCAGCTCGGCAGAACGGGTTGTGTCAGCATCTTTAGTAACTCTCATGGTTTTCCCATAACCCAAGAACAGCGGGTGCGGAAGGGACGTGGCAGGGTCACGGCTCCAGCAGTGCCGGGGACACTGAAATTGACATCGCCGAGTTTCCCAACGCAGCCGCCCGCGCTGACTACAGGGCAGGACCGCGCCGACCCAAACCCACCCATTTCACAGCACGAAAAACGCGCAAACCATCCCGAGTGTGTCCGACAGGCGACTAACACCTCCCCGCAGCAAAGCCTGCCCCAGCAAAGAGCCCGGACAGGGCATTCACTTGAAAACAGACGCCCTGCGCTGAAGTCACCACAGTGCCCCGGGCCGGGCGCCCACTCAGGGGCACCCCGCGGCCGCGCCCGCCCGCACCC
>WBNO01032994.1:495762-566268 GCA_013400575.1 Peucedramus taeniatus
GCTCCAGGCGCGCTGCCCGGGCCCGCCCCGAGCCCGCCCCGCTGAGGGCACAGCGGCCCAGGGGAGGGACGGACACCCCCCGCCCCGCCCCGGGTGGGAGTTAGGAGCCGAGGGAAGAGCAGAGCGAGCTAAAGGCGAGTAGCTCGATTATTTCAGCCCAACTTTGCAGCGTGTGGAGGGGATTTGAGATTCTTGCGCGCTCCCAGTGCCGCTTCCACAGGGAGCACGGTTCTCCCCTCCGTGCCCGGACACTCCAGGAGGGAGAAGCCAAGGTTCCCCACCGTCACCGAGAAACTGCGTTTGGCCAGGGAAACAGGCACAAAAAGCCTGTGCAAATTAACAATTATTAATTGCACATACGATGCTTTTTTTTAAGAGTAAGACAACCCAATAATTACAGTCCGGTGCTGTTTGGATCCGAGCTGTCCTCCCCTACACACGCAGCATTTACCATGTTACTTCCCATATGCCCTTTTTAATATGCAAGGAGTGGATTTTTTTAGCGAGAGAGAAATTTTTTGTGCTTGCAGAAGCATTGAACTGACATGCGGATAAGCAAAATTCCCAGCAGGTTCCAGCTATAATCCAGCCCTGAGTGCTGGTGAAACGCCCAAAATCTGCCTGCGGCACTGCAGCTCTCACTGCTGTGGCTGTACAGGGAGGTCTTGGTGATTTCTTCCAGGCAACTCACTAATTCCACTTCTATATCTACAGCAAGACTTCAGCATGGTAGTTAGGATATTTTTCTTCCTTAAATGATTTAATTTTTCATTTCTTGAAATCACGAAGAACTGAAGCACAGTCCTTAAATGCAGATGAGATAAATAACCCAACTTTAGTGACTGCTGGTTCAGAGGCAGCCTCTGGCCCCTACTCTGGCAGTACAATATTGAAGCATCACATTCTCCACCAGAGCAGCACCTGCTTTGTTTATGGGCACACCTGTAACACACTGGCTCATCTTGTTTACACCAGGTTTACTGTGACTTGGCTTACCAACACCTTAACAAAACAGTGTGAGTGATGTGCTTCACACCTAAAATCAAACTTACAAATCTGAGGTGGGTTCCCAATAGCATTGCAACACAGCTTCCTTCAGCTCATGGGGCTGGGCTCACACACTGCCCCATTCTGCATCGGTGGAGAGCTGTGAGTCAAGGTGGCTCAGCAGTGCTGGCTGCACTGAGCAAGGAAAAAGCACAGACATTTGTAGCACTCAGTGTCACGAGAGAACAAAGCAAAAGAGGAAGCCGGGGTGGAACACTGCAGGGCAACGGGAAATATTCACATTTTTGTATCTGTAATACTGCCATTTCCACCCCAAAGAGTGGGCAGAGCCATGTTCCGGACAGGAACATTAGCCCACACTGCAGAGAGGTTTCATGCTAAACATATGGAATAAGAATGAGTGGAGAGATGGCACGGGGAGCATCCCTCAGGGCACCCACCTGCCCAGGATGCCCAATCTCTGCCATCCTCTCTGGACACACCTCTGTAAACCCCCCAGCTCCCTGGGGCAGGAGGCCAGTGGGCTGCAGGGGACCTCTGCCACCTCCCATCTCTGCACAGCTCTCCCATGTGTTGATGCAGAGCAGGGACATATCAGACACAGAGAAACACAACCCTCTCTGCAGACAAACCCCTTCCCTCCTGCCCAGAGTTTATTTCAGTGCTCACCCCCCACGTGACTGGCTGATTTCTGGCAAATCTTTCCAAATCCATAAACCTTAGCTCACTTAATGCGTATTTAATCTCCCTGCTCTAGGTTTGTGTTGGCAGTGAGCGGGGCTAGAGACCAGCAGCAGAAGAGAGCAGCCAGTGTAGGTGAGCATTTTGGCCTTTACTTTACACAATTCCCCCCTCTGCAGCACCACAACAGAGCAGAAACACCACTGTCTGTGCCCATGTCCCATTAGTGGTTTTCTACACTTCCCACAATCTTCCCTGTCCCAGAGGCAATTAATGAAATGGATGCTTAGCACATACCCTCAAAAATATCTTGAGTTCTGAGAGGCACAGTATTTTCTGAGAGTTTCTTTGGTTCTCTCCCACCTGCTTTTCATTCTTCAGGAACTTCCACACATCCCTCAGAGGATGCCTGGTGTTGTCACAAGGGTGTGAAGTTTTCTTATTTAAGGTGAGACTCTGGTGCAAAGAGTGCTCTGAGAGACAGTCAGGGATTGAGGCTGCTGCAGTCTGTAAAACCAAGGTGCTGATATTAGCAATCTTTATTTTATTATTATTATTTAGTTGTACTTCATATTTTTTCCTTCTCTCTAAAAATTTTCACTTCCATGCTCAATAAGGTGGCCAAAAGTGGCATGTAAGAGACATCTGCAGAAGGGCTCTTGGCAAACAGCAAAAGCCTGTGCTGCTGCACACCAAACCCAATCTACCAGCTGAAAGATAATGCAGGAAAAGAAACAGGCATTCTTTCAAAATAAAGACATTGTCTTCAATCTCGGTCACCACTTGACATCACAACACAGGCAGAAGGGGGAGGACCAGAGAGCTGCAGGACACTAGAGAAATGCCAAACAAGACAAGGCTTTAAGGGGGGGAAAAGGGGGGAAATAAACACCAAACTAAGAGCAGGCAGGAGTGAACATGTGACAGCACAAAGAAGCTTCACCTGCTCCAAACCTCTCAAACCATTTTTCACAACCTGAGAAACACTCTCCCCTTTTTCTGTGGCAAAAGGCAGTTTTGCCAATGGGTTGCAGTGCAGGAAGGATCTCAGCAGAGCCACATCAGGGATTTTTCTGACATGTTGAACACAGGTGTCACCTAAATAGAGGGTTTTACCCATAGAGATTTTTATCACCCATTTGCTTTTCCTTTCTTAAATGAGCCCAGCTACACCAGTACAAACCCCAGCCCTGTTATTCACAGTGTCACCAATAATGGGCTATTTCCCAGCCCAGTGCTCCTGACACTGTTCACAGCAACCCACACATCAAAGATGGAAAAATAAAAAAAACAACTATCAAATGCCAGGGTGGAGCCTGGAGTGTCTTTCATACCTGCAGGCATTGAAAGGGTTTTTTTTCCTCCTTATAGTTCCCCTTTAGCCACGCAGGGGCTCCCTGACACCAAGTGTGGGTCATGCTGGTGCCTCTGCAAAGCCGTGGGGACCAGAGGGAAACCAAGGGAAAAAAATAAGGAATTGTTTTTCCCCCAGTTGGGTCACATTTGGGAAGGAGCCTGCAGAGCCCCAGGGGAGGGAGGAATCAGTGAGATGGAGATTGGTGAGATGGAGATTTACTTTGGCTGTGTGTAAAGCCAGGCTCCAGCTTGGGACACCACCGTGCCTCCTGCTCCTGCACCCCAACCTCTGCTGAAGATGTCCTGGCTACAGAGCAAGGGTTTTTGTATCCCACAGCACAGTGACTCTGTCTTAAGACAAAGAAAAATAAGATTTTTATTGTTTTGTCCCATAAGACCGGTGTTCCAAAAGGAAAAGGCAGGGTTGCTTGTAGAAATCACATTGTCAAGTACTTTTTCTTCTCTTCCCTTCAAGGACCACTATTGTCCTAACTCTGAGGGAACAGGCAGGGGAGGAAGTTTTGTTTAAAGGCACTTCAGCATCAAGTGCCTGACTGGACCACTGTGCCTCCTGGGAGTTGTAGTCTTGTCTTCTCCCATAAAAACTGCTTTTTCTGGCAAAATTCCACAGCTGTGTAACACCTCCCATGACACAGCAGCAAACCCCCTGCACAGTCGGGGGACAGTGGGACCCCTGGACTTTGGTTGCTACAAAACAACCCCGGGGGCTGCTCAAGATCCAAACCTTATCAGATTTGGCCAGAATATTTCAGTTTTCTTTCACACCCTTCTCCTCTCACAGAATTCCCATGGAAACACAAACAATGTTCATGCTGTTTGGGTTTGGTTGGGGCTCTTTTCCTTCTCTCGGCGAGGGGGGTGTGGATGAAAGTGGTAAATGAAAAATTTTACCCTAAAAAAAAAAAAAAAAAAAAGCAGCAGAAGGAAAAATATATTGAATAATACATGAGATGCCACGTCTAGCTTGATTTTCCCAGCAGCAGTACATCTCCCCTCTGTATCACCCCTTCAGAGCCTCAGGGGACAGAAATGTGCCTCGGAACTAAAATAATCCGTATTTCTTGTATCACAAACTTGCTTTTGGGCAGGGAATGCCCGAATCCGAGCTGTCCCGCCCTTCTCCTCACTGGTGCATCGTTCCACAGATACCTGGATGCCACCGTGTGGCAGCTGCCCCAAGCAGCGCTGGAGGGACAGGGATAGGGCTGCAGGGAAAGGCAAGGCTTTAACGGGGAAGAAGAAGGGGGAAAATAAAACAAAATAAAATAAAAAGGAAGGTTGGGCTTTTTTTTTTGCAGCAATTCACAAAACTTCAAGGAATGCCAAGCACGTCAGTAGATGAAGCACAGGATCTGGAGGGAGGAGAGAGTGCAAACCAGCTCCGTATGGTGTTGAGCTCAGACACACACTCCCTTTCTATTTAAAGCCCTGCAGGAACGTGAATGCCAGGTTTGAGTGAGCTCAACAAGTCCTTCTGAAAACAATTTACATGGTCCTCTCTAGCATGGGGTCTGATTATCTGACAGCTTTTAATGTCTTACCATTCCTACGCAGCAGGATATAACCCACCTTTTCCTGCTGGAGGACAGAATTCCAGATCTGGAAAGGTATTTAATTAATGATAGAGACCAGTGGGATTTCCCTGGCATCCAAATCAGCTTTGGGATGAAGACATGGGCTGCAGAGTGTTTAGGGCTGCTGCCTGCCCACCCCTCCCTTTTCCCTCCAAGTGGGAAACAATGCTGGGTGGAACTCTGAAGAGGAGGATTGTGCTACCAACGCTGTCTGCCCAGGCACATCCTGCAGGCCAAACCATCCTGGCAAGGCCAGAACATCCTTCCTCCTCTAGCAGTACCCTAAAACTGTCTCCTGCCAGGAGGCAGCAAGAAGAAGGCAATACACAGGCCAGGGTCAGGGTTTGGGGTATGCCTCATTCTTCCACCCTCTGCCTCTGGGGAATGCCTTATTTTCACATTAAGTACCTCTGGGGTATGTCTCAGTTTCCCCTCGTCTATCTGAACAGCACTGCTTCTCATTTATTCCAAGGTGCACTTCACTGAATGGAGAATTACATGTTTTATCATTTGTCCATAACAGGTTGTCAAGTCACCCTGTTATTATTAGCAACGGGAAAGGAACTAAATAAATTATTCTTAAAGTATGTAATGAGCACTTGAGTAAGCGTTAAGTAATGAGCGTTTCTTTAGCAGGAATCCAAGCAAGACACGCTCCACCCATTTTGTTAACAGACAAAGGCTTATATAAGCTGGATGTTACATAAAACCCTCAAATAAGGAGCAGGAGCACTCCCCCACCTTTGGGTGATAGCTTTGCTGCAGCCCACGGATACCTGAACTGACCCTGAACCAGCTCCGAGATGAGAGGCAGCTGATGGCCAGGCCTGGAGCTGGCAGGAGCCAGGGACAGGGACAGAGGTGTCCTGTGTGTGCTGCCACCAGCCCTGAGCACAGCTTGGGTGGCGAGTCTGGATCTGCCCTCGCGCTGCTCCGGAAACAGCCACTACAGTAAGGAGCTCCAAGCAGATTTATCATCCCTGTGATGATCCAAGAACATGTCTCTGTTCTTGAGTGGCAGGGCAGGCTAAACACCACCCAAGCCCAGGGTGTCACCCCAAGGGAATTGTAACTGGTGCTTGGAAAGGAGCGTACAAGCGGGGCATGATTATGGGGAAGCTTCTTTGCAGCTCTTCCTGTCTCCAGGGATCTGTAGGAAAGGGATTTTCCAAGACAGAAGTTCTGTCTTGGAACTACAACTGTCTTTGTAGTTTCCCGGCTCCTGGTAGCTTTCTATAAATTGACAGGTCAGTTTTTAAGTTCTCGTGAACTTTCAACTTCCACCACATCATGTGACAAAACCCACCACAATTTACCATAATTCATCTACAGAGAAAAGGGGATCTACACCTTGCAACATCAATTACCAGAGCTAAAAAAAGCAGGCTGGTAGGGGGTGCAGCCTCTTCATCACAGGCACATCTTGTGTGCCTGAAAGCCTGTCTGTCTCGAGAAAAATCATCTGTCTCTATAAAGAAATACTTTTCCTCCCTAGACATCTTGCATCACACCTTAAAATGCACAGTTCCAACACTCAGACAGCAGATTCAGCTGATAGAAGTGGTTACTTCCTAGACACAAGGTCAAAAAAAGTCTCAGAGAAGAAAATTTGTAATTCTCTTCATAGCCCAGGCACCAAATCCTCTAAATGCAGGTATCAGATGCAGTTGCATGAGAAGTCAGGGACACTTATCTGGTTGCGGGGGAAGAAAAGGGGAGAGAAGGATCTTTAGGCACGGGATTTTTGGGCAGGCAGAGCAAAACGTGTCAGGAGTTACTCTCTGGACTACAAGGGAGCCATTCATGGCTGCAATCAGTTTGCTCTGCGGTACTTGCAGGAACATGCCAAGGCTGCTCTGTGATTCTGCCCGACTGACTTAGTGTTTGTGACTGCCTGACCTTTGCTCTAAATAAATTCCCCACACAGAGGGAATTTTGATGCAAGTCCCCTGCATCTATAGCATCCTCCCTGGCTGCAACCCACTGGCTTCCTGGGGCTTTGTTTTAAAGGAGAGACAGACAGAAGGCAGGCAGGAGGGGAAAATGAAGAAATTAAATGCAAGCTGTCTGGCCCACACAATTAAAAAAAAAAAAAGAAAGAAAGAAAAAGAAATCAGAATAGCCTGGCTTTGTTTTCTGTCATGTTATTTATCTTACTTCAGAATTAAATCCAGATGACATAGATAAGACAGGGGTGACCCCTAGTGCCCTCTCCAGCTGCAGCTTCCACTGTTATTCCCTGTATTGATATTAAAGCATAAACAGAGGGAAGAAGCAGCACCTTTCAGATTTGTTCTTCATTCACAAAGCCTCTCTCTCTTCCCTTTCAGAAACAAGATCTCATTTCCTCTCACTACTGAAACTCTATCACTTCGAGGCATTCAGTGCTTCATCCCTTTGTCGCTGTTGTCTGGGAACAAAATTAAACACATTTACTTGTGTAAGAACTTATTATATTCCATTGACTATTTATCATAGGACATTTATATTTATCACCTTACATAAAAGAAAGAAGAGCCTATTTTGCTAACTCCGAGCTTGTCAATAGCTAAGGAACAGCCATTCAAACTCCCGAGAAGAGACCTTTGTCTTGTAAAAAGTGTATTTTGCAGCACCAAGGCGCTGAAAGGAGCGAGTCTTTCCTGTGACAGCCATCAGTATGCACGATTTTTTTTTTTTTTTTTTATTTTTTTTGTCTTTCAGTCAAAACTCTCTGTTCTTGTGAATCAGCCTGCACCAGACATACCCCGCTCACTGTGCTGGGTGACGCTCATCACGGGCTTTTCCTTGTGTTATTGCAAGGGAACAGCTCCTCTTTCACAAAAACCTTGAGACACCCCCTCACGGATTACTTTGGGATGCAGGATTTTTCTTGAGGAAATAAACGATCTTAGGCACAAGGCTGAAAGATTTTTTGCTTCCTGTAATGTGAGCACTTTGGGCACTTCCTGCCCTGCTGAGATCGGCGCTGTGCCCACCAGCATCAAGTGGGTGATACCACATCAGTTGACATCTCAAAATTTCACGTATTTAATAGGATCTCATGAGGCAAAGAAGCTGCCTGCTACCAGTCCCCACAGTGACATTTCTATCCTCAAAAGCACAGCAAACTCCCCTGTGCAGCATCACAGCCTGCCACACTCATCTGATGCCTCTTCATCTTTTTAGTTGCCTTTCAGGACTGGCAGCCACCACTGCAGCACCTCTGCTGCTGCACCAGGGCTGCTGTGCAGAGCCCGGATCCCCAGAGCTGGACCCTCACTGCTCAGGCCCCAGGAATGCTTCAACACTTTCCAAAAGCAATTTCCCAGCTCAGCCTTGGGGAATCCTTGGGAGCCACAGGACATGGCAAGTTGCTGTCACCCCCATCACCATTCAGCTGGCACCTCCTTCCCCTTTTGCCACCCGCCAGCTCATTTCTTCACCAGAAACTATTTCCAGGTCTCAGTCAGTCCTTCCTCCCCAACAACTTTTTTGCTTTCACACAGCCTCTCTGGTCATTCACCCCCAGAGTTCCTTCTTAAGCCTCCAAGCTTCCTGCTGCCCCATCACCCCCTCAGGCAGACAAACACCACCACCCCCCTTCCCAGACCAGCCCTTTCCTGGCATTTACACCCATGACTCAGCCCGAGGGAGGCTGCATCAGCCACAGGTGAGGCTGGCTGATGCCTCTGTAACAAATGTTTTACTCTTTGCAGGGCTGGGCTGGCTGAAACTAAAGCAGCTGCATTTTTTTCCAGTTTTAATAAAAACTTGTAATGTGGTTTGGACATAGAATGGTTCAGGCTGGAAAGGACCATAAAAACCATTCAGTTCTAACCCCTGCCATGGGCAGGGACACCTTCCACTGTCCCAGGTTGCTCCAGCCCCATCCTACCTGGCCTTGGACACTTCCATGGCTAGGGCAGCCAGAGCTTCTCTGGGTAACCTGGGCCAGGGCCTCACCATCCTCACAGGGGAGATTTTTTTCCTAATAACCAATCTGAACACGCCCTCTGTCAATTGTATCTAATCTCCCTTGTCCTGTCACTCCATGCCATAGTCCACCATCCCTCTCCATCTCTCTTGGAGTCCCTTTAGGCACTGGACAGGGCTCCAAGGTCTCACTGGAGCCTTCTCTTTTCCAGGCAGAACACCCCAACTGTTTCAGCCTGGCTCCAGAGCAGAGGTGCTCCAGCCCCCTGTGTATCAAGGATATAATACTGCTCTACTTATGTGCCTGTTCTCTGAATCATTTTCCCCTGATTTTATATCTCTGTGTTCCCTTGTTTACATTAAAAGCAACAGTTTCTGAATTGAAGTTCCTCCTAATGTTTTATTTTTAAATCAAGTTGCAAGGGGAGGGGGTAGGAATTGTGCTAGTCATTGCATAATTTTGGTTTAATCTGGTATAAATCTCACTTGCTTCTGAGATATCTTGTGCTTCCCAGCATGACAGCAGCTCTGCATTGCTCTCATGTCTCTGGATCCAGCACTGCTCCAACCTCCCCCCTTTATTTCTTTCCCCCTCTGTTTTAGTTGAAGATATGCAAATATATCATCCTCAGAGCTACTGTTTGCTTCTTTCACAATATTTCATTCTTTCTCCTTTTCTCCTATTCCTGTTCTTTCTCCTGTGAATTTATTTTCCTTTTTAGCTTTAGTAAACACCTTATTTTTTCTTCATTGCTGCTCTGACTGTATATGATCCCATACAGAGAAGTCATGAGAAAATCTTTCTGTAACACTTGTATCTTTCTATAGCTGCATTTTCCCCTATATTCTTAGTTTTGCTTGGTGGTAGCTCTGTGTATTCCAGTTATGCTCTGCATCTAAAACAATCTGTCAGCTTACATGTGCCTATAAGCAGTGGGAGTATTTAGTTTTGAATATTTTCATTTAAACTCTAGCTTTGTTCCCTCACACTGTTAAAATGCTCAGAATTAGCTCATCACTGTAATACTTTGTTATCACAGGAATGAGCTTCTTTCCATGCTTTTGCAATATTACACTTTCCAGGTTCTTCACATCCTTGTTTATACTGTTGGAAAGTTACTCTTGTGAAGTGAAAATGCTTTCTTGGATGTCACCTGAATGTCAGAATCTGAACCAGGCTATGCTGAATTTGACATAAATCGAAACACTGAACCAGTCCTTCATCAGGTAAAGTAAAATCATCATCATTAAAAATGCTTTCATGAAAGACAGGAGGTTTTTTTCTTCCAGAGACTGTACTGGTTCAAGAAACCACAAATCCTGTGGTTCACCTGACACTGCAGGTCAGACTAGATGATCAGTTTATTCTGGTATTCGTGCTGAAAAACTTACAAACATCCGGACAAACTGCAACTGCATCTGGTAGAGAGATGGTCAAACAAGATAAGGGCGTTGCTGCTTCTGCTCTTAAATGCTCAAAATTCGCCTACAGTCCTGCTGAGACAGCCACTTCTCACCCAGAGGTCAATAATGCAGCTGCTTTCACTTGTTTTCTTTTATATCTGAGTTGTGTTATAACTTTCAAAACCTTCCTGTTCAAAATTCTGTTAGAAAACTGCACTCGATCCTGCTGGTGATGGAAAAACAGTGTTTTATCAATGATTATTGCTGCTCTAGGGTCCCCCCAGCTTGTGACTCCTGTAAATCAGAAGTGGACTCACTCAGAGGAGTTTGGAGAGCCAGAGGCAGCTCCCAGACCTTGCTCCTTCACACACTCAGCAATGATGGCTTCTGCTGAAGTCCCTGTGCTGGGGCCATGGGTTTTAGCAGCCAGGACAGCTCTGTCTCCTCCAGCCACCTCCCTGACCCCCACAAGGCTGCACACACTGTCTCCCAGGGAGCCCAGGGGCAGGGAGGCCACAGAAAAGAGGATTTTCATGTGGAGGCCCATTGGATGGATTGCAATAGGGGAAAAAATGGGTTTGGATGAGTCATGAGATGTTTAACACACCAGGAGCTGGAAAAACCCACTGGACACGCCATGGCACCACACCACACCGGGAAGGGAAACATGGGATGGAGCAGATCCCACCCCCCAATACAAGGCCCATGAAGAAACATTTTATTTTTCCTGCTGAAAATTCCTCAGGAAGCATAAAGCCATCTCAAAAAAGTAATTTTCCCATTTGCCAAGCACATATGCAAAAAAGGCAATCAGAAATGCTGAGACCAAACTCAAAGCTGCCATCAGTCCCAGTTCCCTGCACTCTGCTCCCATTTTGCTCATGCCCTCCACTAAAACCAGTAGCATAATCCTCTATTCCTCTTTCTTTTCCCCAGCTTCCAATTGTTTTGTGCAGTTCAAATAAAACATGTAAAACCAGGCTTTGCCATAGGGTAAGAACTGAAAAAGGAAGAACAAGTGAAAAATACAATCCACAAAACAATTAAAGAAAGACAGAACCGGACATAGGAAACCCCAGCAGAGTCCAGTCAATCATTTCTGTTTGTACTCACCAGCACAGAGCTGCAGGGCCCTCAGAATGTACCTCAGCTGGGGATATATTCTCACCTTCCTCTAATTCCATCCATAAATCTGGGAAGAGCAGAGCATTTCAAATCTCAGCATGCTCAGCAGATGAGAACACCCAAGTGTACAGCACAGGATGAGTCGCCTTCACGTGGAACCTTTCTGAAGGCAATAACTGGACACAGGCGGGGCTGGGATCAGCATGTGGAGTAATTAACAAGGGTAATTACCAACATGAGTGAAACACCCATTTGCCCAGCTAACCCATCAGGTCCTCTTTGAGCAGAGGGAAAAGTTAAAGAAAAAACATTGACTATTTTTGCATTTCACCCGGTTTTTGCACCCCCTTAGCTGCCAATCAGTGATCCACTGTAGATTTCTGACAATTATGAACAAATACATGAACAACAGTAACAAACTGAGCAGCCAGTGGCACACAGCCTCAGAGGTGTTAGTCTTTATTAAACCTTCAAATGAAAGTGGCCCTGAAGAGCCAGATTCCCATTTTACCCTCTGTCACACTTACTGAGGGAACATGAACCTGACCCAGAACCGGTTCTTCAGCAATTTAATTGTAAGGATCACACACAGCAGCACACTCAGAAATGGGACACTTAGCTTTTACTTTATTTTTTTTAACAGTCTTTGGTTTTTAACTTTCTGTCAGTGCCTAATGCATACCTGGATACCCAATTATTTCAGAGAGGCCAGAGGAAGGTCACTGCTGGCATTTTGTGGCTTTCTTGCATGTGGGTAGATGACACGAATTCGAGGGGTTTGGTTGGCATTTGCTCCACAGCCCCTGGTTTCCAGATGAGGACACTGGAGACTTCTGTGCTTATTAAGGGGCTGGCATTTATTTGGGGGTGACACCACAATTCCTGGCATCTCTCCAGGCAGGTCCTTATGCAAATGACAAGCTTTGACTTGGAATTTGCATTAATGTGTAACTGAAAAGCTGCTCCTGAGGATCCCTGTTTCCAAAACTTTGGGTTCTCCCCATAACCAAACATCTCCAGGTTGGTTTAGGGAAGCAGAGGCTGCTGCTGGGTGTGATCCAGAACTGCATGTCAGTGTTGGTATTGACTTAATAAACCAAGGGCTGCGTGAGCAAACTGCCCATCCCAGATGCAAACACCTTTATCTCCTGGCAGCGCTGTTCCTCCCCCATTTAAAGCAAAACTACGCTTTGGAGTCAGGAATGAAATCAAGCCAACGAGGGAGAGGACAGCTTCACATCACTCTCTCCTGCTGTCTGTGGAATTCCCAAAATCAACCAAGCCATCAAGGAGTACCCCACTGAGCCAGCCCCAGCAAACTCCTGCTCCAACCAGCCAGCACTTACCTGGATCTGAACTGGATTCCCTGTGAAGCCTCCAGGAATGATGCAAATGCTCTGCTTGGGCACTAATCCATGGGAAACCAAGAGATGTGTGCACACAGCTGTCTCTGGAGCCCTTCAGGGAGGACCTGTGAGGCAGCACCTCTGCTCTGGGACGCAGATGCCCCACGAGTGGGTGAAGTGAGGAGATAAGCAGGTGAGGACACGCCAGCAGCAGCGCGGGATCGCCCGGCACAGCTCCAGCTCCGAGGCGCTTCCTCTTTCCAACGTCACTGCTGTTACACGGAAGGACCAAACTGCAAGTGCTTCACGGCCTTTTTCTTCTTCTTTTATAATAAGTACTTCGATTCTTATTGTTTTAAATGTAGGAAGAAGCAACTTTTTATCTCGGAGAAGAAAATTGTATAATATTCCTGCATCTAAGCTTGCTAAATTGAAAGGAAAAATCTCCTGCAGTTTTCAGAAAACCAGGCAAGGCTAGGATCCTGGCCAGCCATTCTTCATCATTTTTGGTATATCTGTACTGTTAGGACACTCACACTACTTTAAGAGTGGGTGAATAGAGGCAGGCAAGTGAAGGCTGAGGAAAAGGTGCTTCAGGATTGCAAGTGCTGGCTCAGAACACCCAGCCCAGATACAGTGTGCTCCTCTGGTATGAAACCACTGGGGTGTTTCAAATTTGCTAAAATATCTTCACAGGATGGCTCTGCTTTTCTTCTGCTGTCTCTGGTGCCTGTCTGGTCCCAGGGGAGCCAGGTGCTCACAGCATCTGCTCCCACAGGACACAGTCAGTGCCAGGCTGCTTCCTAGGAACAAACTGAGGAGGGAGCACACTCCACAATCGCTGAGCAAGACAGCTGTGGCATATTTAGGTGTTCAAATACTGATTTTTGTGCAAACAGGTGGCAAGTGGGGATATTTCTTATAAACTCTTCAGAAGTGCTGGGAAAGTTGTCTCATCTTTATTCTGAATGGTTTTCCCATGTCCTTTTTCTTTTGATGGGCTGAACCCACAGAGCAAAGCTCTTCTTAAGCTCCAGTAAGGATGAAAAGGGATGCTGAGACCGCCTGGGAGAGATCTAAGTGAAAAACCGCCTGGAGACAGAGTAGTGGAGAAAAAAAAGGTGAGGGTTAGGTTTATTGTATTCAGGTTGGTATTTATATCAGTGATAATATATAGTGACTGAAGGTCAGTATCTGTTTCAGCAAACTTGCTATCAGTGAGCAGTTGAGTCATCCTGCCTTGTGTACACGGGAAGAAGCATTCTCGTGAAACACCATGGTTGACTTTTTCATGTTTTCACCCAAATCCCACTGCATTTTTAAAGCACTGAACACATGATGCTGCTCTTTATCCAACTCCTCTGGCTTGCTGAAAACCCAACCTAGCCTTTCTGCACTGCAAACACCAGCCTGGGACCTTTTAACCTGCCAGTGACACACTCTGCTGATTTTTGGGAGGCTCCTTGTGACTCCACAGTCGTGACCTTGCAATCTTTTGAAAAGCAGGCTTTAGAAGGATGTTGTAAAAGGAACACCTTTGCCTTCTGATTGCAAAGAAAACCAGGGATTCCTTTAGGAGATTACAGCCCCCCCACTCAAACAGGGTTGTGTAGGGTGCTGCCTCTATTAATGACTTAGCTGATGGATACAGCACGCACACAATGATAGCCTGGGCAAAGGCTGGTTTTAATTAGGAGCACTAAGAGTCGTTAAGTGACCAAGTACGGTACTGAGTCAAGGCACACAGAACAGTACAGAGATTGCTTAGGGCCATGGAGTTCAGTCCTGCCTTTAAAAAAATTTCCTAAGTCTGTTGCCCTGGGAGGATTGAGCCAGTGGGGTGTTTGGCATCACCGTTGCAGCAGGAACCACGAACATGTCTGATCAGAGGCTACAGAGGAGGATTTTGTGGTCTCTTAACAGACATGCTGAAATACTACTTCAGTGGAAACACACAGCTGAGGAGGGCATGTCAAACATTCTCATGCAGTCCCAAAAACACTTAAATTAACACCAGCCAGCCCTTTAATCACCAATCTTGCTTGGGATGTTGTAGTTCTATGAAAGTGGAAGCAGTGCCCTCAAGCATTGACCTCAGATGCTCTCCCCTAACTGCACAGAGCTGTGACAGGGGAGGAGCTGTGCTAAAAAGGATGCTTTGCCCCCTACTACATTCCCCTCCTGCTCCCAGTTTGCTGCAGGAAGGCTCATCCCTTCCTCACTCATTGGAGGAGGGAGCCTTTCTAAAGATGCAACAGACCCCGCAAGCCTTGGTTCCTGGTTTGGGAGAAGATAAATTGTCTTCTGGGAATTGTAGTCCCAGGAAACAGGAATTTGCAGCCTTCCTGGGAAGGTGAGCCAGGAAAGCTGGCAGCCTACAGCTGTTTCCATAGCCCCAGTGCAAGGGAAAATGTGTTGAAATTGAGGGAAATTTTTACAGGCAACTCTGCTTGGAAATTAGCAAGCTCCAGTAGGAAAACTTGAACATGTTTAGGAGAATTAGATACCGAGAAAGGAACTCTTTCTGCCGTGATGAGGATTGGAAAAGGGTGGTATTTCTTGGAGTCTCTAGTCATAGGGAAACTAGCCTTGGGGTTCCATGAGAGGTTTGAAGGCTGCTTGAGGAGAGAGCATTGGCTGGCCAGAGAGCCAGGCACAGCTGAGCCCTTATGGCTTAACAGGCATGAAAATGTTTTGCCAGAGTTGAAGAAAATGGAGATGGAAACTTTGGATCCCAACCTGCACCAGCCTGGCAGAGGAGAAGAGCTGCTCTTCCTGCTGCTTTTGCCTGGGAATGAGGTGCGAGGCAGAGCAGAAATATGGATACAGCTGGAGAAGAACCCATTGGTAGGAACGAAGAGTTACTGTTAGAAAGTGCACAGCAGTGGGTTGTGGTTTCCAGAAGCCACCACAGTGTTTGCAGGCTGAGAGAAGCAGAGGAAGTGTTTCTATGGACAACTGAAGAGCTGAACCCAGCACAGGCATCAGGCTGGTAAATCAGAGAGAGAACACTGCGCTTGCCCACAGCTTCCAATGCTGTTAGAGGGAAAATCATTTATCTTATCCTGGAAAAGACTATTATGTCCTTGTTTGTGAGAAGAAATGCTGTCCTCTGGCTATGCAAAATTCTGCACAGCATGTTCTGTGGAAAGCCTAAATTCATTATCCAAAAGTCCTGGAGCCCACAGTGAGATCCACCACCTTCCATCACCCCGCTCAAGCCCACCTGCACAGCCAGCAGCCCTGCACACTGTCCCCCTCCCTTGGGGCTGTGCCTGACCTTGGCTTGGTGCTCCACACCTCCCAGGGGCCCAGGCTGTTGCTAGAAATTCATATTTATGTACAAACAAGTCAGCTGGGGAGGGCTTGGTTTCAGCACTGATGTTGGCTCACGTGTGGCTGCTGCAGCACATCCTCTGCAGCCTCTCTGAGCTGGATTAGAGAGCTTGGTTCAAAAACTGCCATTACTTATCCTGCTCTGGTGGTTTGGGTGCAGCATCAATGGGAGTGCTGCACTCACCAGTTGAACACTAAATAACTGGAAATAATAACCAGTGAAGACATTTATGAGCTGAGTGAGGCCCTAGGACAATAAAGGAAGCTTGATGGTGGCTCATTCATTACCATCTGCACATATTGGCAGTAAAGCTGACACCAGCAGTCAGAACCACAGGCCTACAAAGACCTCTTAACATTATTTTCCACTTTTATAAATTTAATTAGCTCTTTCCCCCTCAAGCAGCAAAATACAAAAATTATTTTTTCCAGGTAATATAGCCATTTTCTAGGTAAAGAAGTGGAGAGAACACTAAAGCAGAAAAACCTATATTAGAACTGTTATTCTCATTTTCTACATGGACATTTTGGCAATAATTTCTTCTCTGAAAGGAAGAGTCTTTTTGTTAAGTGTCCTAACTCATGGGCTTGTAAACCAGAATGCTAATGGATGGAGTCTCAAAAGGTGGAATTTAATCTGATTTCCCACATCTTTCTCTGGCTCTACTAGGCTGTTGTAAGTTTAGACAGGAATAGTCATAATTTCTCTTTCAACAGTAAGACGTGGTGATCTCTGATTCTCCTTCCCCACAGCTGCCAGTTTCACAGGACCCTTGCAGTTTTGGGAGGGGATATTTTGCATTGTAGGAGAGCACTGGGCAGAACTGTAAGAAAATCTTATCAGAATAAGATAACACCTCTCAGCCCAGCAGCACCTCCCCAGCAGAACTGGGGTGGTTCATTCTCCAGTAATCAGTGCTGGCCTGAGCAGCCTTGTCCAGCTGCTGTTGACATGACAGCTTTGGGACAGCTGTAGCCAACCCCAGGGTGTTCCCAGATAACAAACAGATAGCAGTGTGCTGTTGGAGCCCTCATTCAAGGTCTGGGTTTAGCCAGCAGCTCACACTGGTATGTGTTGATTCCTGCAGGAAGATAATTTTTGTGCCGTTAAGGCAGATTTTGGATTCCCAGACACCCTGGTAATGGAGCTATTCTTTTTGCCAATTATGCTGTCCAAACAGAACCTTGTGGACCTGATTTTCTGTTATTAGAAAGAGAAAGATAATCATACCAGCATGCAAATGATAAGATCGAGTGAAGACTCAGCTATTGTACCAGCAGTTCAGCCTGTCCTTCCCAGAAAGAAAATGATTTGTGTATCCCATGACACCATCCCACCATGCAGTTTTCCTGGGATCCTGGATTTCCTAATACTGTGATGTCTGATCCCAGTTTGTGGTGAATAAAGTGATGTTAACTGACCAACTATTCAGTCTATCATCTCAGGGCAGCATTATACCTTTCCTGAGCAATGGTGTAATATCTTATGCACAAAATGAACCTTAGGCTCAGTAAGCCTTACCAGCCTCACTTCTGAGCCTTACAGAATCCTTACTGGGATTTGGGAAAATCAGCAGGAGGAGAGGGTACCAACCTTCAACCCATAATAAGCTTTCAAAGGTGAATATTCCTATTACAGCACACCCTGGGGGAATTTGTTATGACTTCCCCAGCAATACAGAATGCACTTCTGCCATCAGATACCTTTTTGACAGGTAGGGGCCTGGAAACCCTGCTCATCCCTGCTGTCCCCTCACCAGGCTGCTTTTGGGAACAAGTCATTCCTGTATTTAAACTGAAAGCATGGCAATGTCCTGTCAGATCCCTGGCTGCAAGATGGGACAAGGGGGAACAGTTTTAAACCAAAAGAGGAGAGATTTAGACTGTACATTAGAAAAAGGTTCCTTGTGAGGGAGGTGAGGCCCAGGCACAGGTTGCCTAGGGGAGCTGTGGCTGTCCCATCCCTGGAAGTGTCCAGAGACAGGTTGGATGAAACTTGGAGCAGCCTGGTTTAGTGGAAGTTGTCCCTGCCAGTGGTTGGAAGGAGATGATCTTTAGGCTCCCTTTCAACCCAAACCATTCCATAATATCCAGAGTGAGCAGGACCAAGCAATAGGACACCCAACAGCAGCCGATCCCATGCTGCATCCTGGGGATGGATGGTGTCCCCACCTCCATCCTGGGGACACCCCGGGTTTGCTTCCAGCAGCGCGGGGATGGAGAGCACATGGGCACGTTTGCTTTACACAATAAAACAGCAACCAAAAGGCTCCAGCTCTGCCTTTCTTCGACAGAAAGGCAGCCAGAGAACTGCCCTCTCCCACGAGCCTGGTGCTCAGCCTATGAGATAATACAGGCTGGCCTTTTCTTTGCAGCTGTATTGTTTTAGTGCTTGGAACTTAGCAGCAGGCTGAGCAATGAGTCATCTGTCACTAGATGGGGTTAAAGTAATTTCCGTTTTCTGTTGCCATGGGGAAATCAACGTCCTAAGATTTGTCCTTTCTCCCACTCAAACACGTGGGAGTAGAAAGCCTGAAACACAGCAGGACTAAACATTTTTTTAAATTATTTTTTATATTTTTTTTTGTCCCCTTATAAACAAACTTCCCTCTGTGGCCTTGCAGCTGTCAGTCTGTTCCCGGAATCATCCAGTTAACAATGTCATTCCCCTTGGATTGCAAAAAATCCAGAAGCAGAGTTAAGTAAATATTTGACATTCATATAGGAGTTGCTTCACGTTATCACTTGAAGAGTCTCTTTATCTTGTAAAGTTTTATATGTGCATTCGAGGGGGAATTATAAACTTGATATTATCCAAATAAGGTTGAAACTTCAAAGGAAAAGTAAATTAAAGTAGCTGCTTCCCCAGCATATAGTGTCAGGATATAGTGACTAACAGAAACAGGAAAGAGGAAATTGCAGCAAATACCATTTAAAAACCTTGCTAATGTATAGTTTATATGAGCAGCAGCACAGCAACATCTAGTGTTGATCAGGAATATAGCTGGAAGTTATCACATGCTTTGTTAATGGTATTTCGAAGAAATTAAGTGTTTCCTGGACCATGACACCACTGCCCAGCCTCAGCTCCTTCTCCCCTGTGTTCCCTACTGTGTCAGCATCTTGTCACTGCCTGGGTTAGCTCTGCAGAAGTGCAGTCACCTGGGAATGCTCCCAGTCTGCCTGGATCATCAGGAGAATCACTGGGCTTCTACTTAAGCTCCAACTCAATAAAGCCACAGATTTAAATGTGATTCAGCACAACAGTGGCCAAAACTTTTGGCATCTGAACTGAAATTAAGAAAGCGAGTCCTACCTTGGGGCTGATCCCTTTACCAGTAAATGCTGCTGTCAAACTGGCAAAGCACTCAAAGTTATTCCTTTCCCTAGAAATGAGTGTGCAAGTGTAAAGTGGTGTCTTAGAGTAGGCCCTGCTTTCCCCCTCCTGTATTTCCCCACAAATGCAGGGATTACTGTATTATGCACAGTTTAAGACAATCTATTTTAAAAAATTGATTGAGGTGCATATCTCATGCAGACACCTCTTTTTATTTAAAAGACACCTGAGGCTCAAAGTTAAGTTCTTGCTACTTAGCTCTTCTGTAGGTATACATTATGGATGAGCATTCATTCAGTTTTGATTACTTAAATTTAACTAAACTAATCAAGTCTAACTTAACATTAGTTTAGTTTTTTAATTTCATTTTTAATGACTTTGTTAAATTCTCACAGATTTTTTTTTCATATAAGTAAACCTTTACATCAGGATTCACTGTGGATTATTTAAATGAAATAATTTGTCTACTTAGATTACAGCTCCTACTACATGAATTTTGCTTCATCTTCAGTAAGATGACACATCCTTTAGGTTTTCTCAAACAAAACAAAATTAAAGACTGGCTGCTTTTCAAGTCCAGCTGTCTTGCAACCCCCTGTGAACAGATTTTTTACCACATTTAAGTTTATTACATGATCTAATTAGCGTGACTGTGTAGGTGCATGGAATGCACTGGAGGAGAGGAAAAAATACAAGTGTACAAAATTCCATTATATAATTTGCTATGGGAACGTGATTATTACAGAGACCTGGATCACTCTCTAGATTCTTTTCAGCAGGATTTTGGGAGCGAGCAGTTAGGCAAGGAAAAAGAAAGGACATTCAAGTCTACCGTAGAGAATGGGGCCAAGAGCAGGAAAGTCTGACTACCACCTGACTTTTGTGGCTTAGAAATACAATCACAATTTAAAAAGGTATTAATTCTATACTCACATTTGCTGCTTTTGCCTCAAGAAAAAACAATTCAGCAGAATTCAATGCTTGGCTGGAAGTGAGGAGTTCAAGCTTGTCAGCTATGCTGTGAGGCTCATTCAAAGTCAGAATTAAATACAGCTTATAATTAATAGCAAGAAAATACAGATTGTTACCCACTCTGGCCCTGAAAAAGGCATCAGGGTGTCTATTGGAAACACACAGCCAGACCAGAGATCAGAGCTCTGCTTCATGTTATTAAGACATTCACAGCACCCTAACAAAATTAAACAGGCAGCTCAGTAACACGAAGCGAGATCAGACTCCCTTTCTTCCTCCTGCATGCATGAAATGACATTTTAAAGTGATGTGTGATCTTTCAGAGCCTGTAAAGGGGTCAGGCACCAAGCACATCTGGCATGCTGATCCTCTCATTCAGGGGCATGAAGTCATCCTCAAGCTGCATTGCTGAGTCAAGAATGTGCAATTTTCCACGTGTCACTTTACTGACTTGCACACTGAACAGACATTAATATTAATTTCATTGAAGATCAGGCAAGTTTAAGAAAATTGCAAGCCCTGCTAATTGTGTGTTTAATTTAACTAGAAATAAAACAGTTCTTGGTAAAGGGGGCTGGGATTATTTGAACAAACACACTCCACACAGCCCAGTGCACTCTGCCATAAATCAGCTCAGTGCTGGATTCCTCCTGACGGGGTCAATTTGGTATAAAGGGATCTTCAGAAGTGTGAGTTCAATTACAAAATTCCTACTAAATTTGCCACCCTGCCTTCCCCAGCATGCAGAGGGGACATTGTCATCTCAGCAGCCCGAGGTGCCACCACTGTGCACACAGGCTTGGCCTGAAGCACAATTATCCCAGTCCAGTCTGCTTTAGGAGAAACAGGATATGCCCTGGGGCACGAGGCTGTGCCCAGTGTCACCCTGGCTGATGGCAGCATCCAGCTGCAGCTGACAGGTCTGAAATGAGTTTGAGGATAGGATTGCAGATGATAAAGTACACAATTGCATTGGATCTTGCAATCAAAATGTTTGCTGTGGCAGGTAGGGAGAAACAGTGCTCCAGCAACGGGAGGGGCCCTGCCCAAATCCCTCCAAAACCAAAGGCTTTTCCTCATTGTGCCCAGGAACAGATCCTCAGAGTGACCTCCCACCTTCAAAGCATCTCTCAAGGGTCTCAGAGCCCTTCTCTTTCATATTTGGGTCAATGAAAGGCACCAACAGCATTAGGTGTATGATTCATTGGATTCCAAACTACCAGATAGAACCTATTCCCTCTAAGTCAACTTCTTACACATCACCAATGATAATTGTCCCAGGGGAAGGTCACATCCCTGTCCTGCAGAGGCTGGATTCATGCAGGCTGTGATGGGCAGATCAGTGCTGGGAACAGCCCCCTGAGCTGCTGTCACCAAGTCCTGTCTGTCCTGCTGGGGAGGCAGGTTAAAGAGCAATCCAGAAATCACAGGATGGGCTTCCTGCAGCTGAAAGGCAAGAGCAGCACATTTGGAAAAAAAAACCCAAACATTTCTGGGGGTGAAGGAGCCTTATTTACCAGAGTGTAAAACCTTCAGTTTCTGTAGGAACATCTGAAGACAAACAGAACAGTGCTTGTGGTGCCAGGTAAACAGCTCTTGTGTGCCATGGCTACGGTCTCTAAGGAGCTGCTGTTTATTGTGAGCCATCCCTGCCTCAGCCTTAGTGACAAACCCTCCCTGCAAAGCCAGCAGGGAGAGGCTCACAAGGAAGGGAAGAGCTTGTATGGAGCTGCCAGAGGGATACTTACTACCTTTGGGATTATAAGCCTTTTTTTTTTCCTGGATTTTTGCCTTTTCCCCTGTGTTTTTTCATATAAGCTCTGGTTCTTTGGGTGGAGTCTGGAGTCTCACCAGACCCATTCAGAATGGACCTTTGGTAGGCAGAACAAAAGTATTATCAAAGGAAAGATGTTAGTGATCCTACAGAGGCATTAAAAAGTCAACTATGTCTGAATGATCTATTTTCTAGTTTCTGTGAACTATATTTAAATAGAGAAATGCTCAGAATTACATGAAACTAAAGCAAGAGGCTCCCTGGAGACTCTTGATAAGCTTTAAATTTGCAAGATCAATATTGGCATATTGATTATTATCATGACCTGCTGATTTCTAATTTCCCTTCTCAGAGAACCCCCAAACTTTGTCTTCCTTACCTTGATTTGGATTGTTAAAAGGGTATAAATGTAAATTAGGATCCCCCAGGTTGTGCTGGTTGTTAAGTGATAATTATTTAGTGCTTTTCTTTGGTCCTTTGCCTAAGCTTTTGCATTTCCAAAGGGGTGCTTTAAGTGATGCAGTGGGACAAGCACAACAAGCTTTAAGGAGTAAAAGCTCAGGTAGGCACATGGCTGGGAAATCCTCATCCTCCTCACTGAGGGTACAATACACACCTCGTGCCTCCTCCTGGAAACTGGCTCTTTGCCCAGCATAAAAGCTGGTGAGGTTTTTGGGATGAGGCCCCACAGCTGCAGAGTTCAGAGGGGCTGGTTGCCCTGTGGCAGCAGGGGAAGCCCTGAGGAACAGAGTCAAAGTGGGGATTGAAGGAAAGGTGCATCTTCTCCACCTCACCCCAACAGCTGGACAAAGATCTCCAGGGGAATCCTACTCTTGGTTTTCTGGGACTTGATGTTATTATTGTGATTTCAATGCAGTGATTTAGCCAGGAGGTTTTATACTCCTGTATTCCCACCACCTAACAGGTAAGCCTTGACACAGTTCATTCTTTTCTTTTTAATCCAAAAGGACAAAGAAAAGTTTTTTTTATGGCACTGTCATTTCTGTTGTCCTCGTACCAAGGAGATGACTGCAGTACTTTATGGCTTCCCTACCCTTCCATCAACCTTGGGATGTTTATTTTTCTTCAAACGTAGCTGTTTGCAGCATGCTAACAAGAACTGAAGATCTTTTAACACTGCTGTTTGTTTACTGAAGACATCAAAGCCCTTTTTTCCACGAGCCTCCTTTGAGCCAGTACAATCTGCAAACAGCCGTGCAGCACCGAGGTGTGTTCTGTGCCTCCAAAATAAAACCACAGTGCACCGTGAACATACAGGTATTTTCTTATCTCAGCTTCTAAATTCAGCTCTGCTTCATCCCTCATTCCTCAGCTCCTCAAACTGTTTGCCCCCAGCCCAGGGCCCTGCAGTTCCAGCAGACCTTCCAGTTGGGTGGAGGGACACAGCTGCACACGTGGACTGTGGCAGGGATGGCAGCTAATCTAAAACAAATATTTTGCAACGTCTATGAGCAGAAGCATTTCACTTTGATGGCCAAGATGCTAACGGGAAGCAGCACTCCATTATTTAGTGTTAGGTCCTGTCAGCTTTCAGCTCAGACACAGCCTGTGGGTGCTGGGAAATACACAGTGCAGGAAATGACAGATGTTGGCAGCAAAATAAACAACAAGAGCTGCTGAAAATAAAGTCCTAAGAAATGCTGGTGTATCCTTTTTATGGATTTCCTAGATACATTGAGGCTATTTTAAGGCAGATTGAACTCCCACTCCTTACAGTGTAAACAGGATTATTCCCTCTGTGGGACATATGGCAGCCTAAACGTCATCATTTGTGCATCACTGGCATTCCCAGTCATGTTTCAAGTTTTGCCTCACCCTAAATGTGTATCCCACTATTCAGAGCCTCCCAGCAGCCTTCAGGGAGCATTAAACAGTCCTAATACATCCTAAAAAAATGTCTCCATGGAGGACAACCTAAAGCCTGGCCATGGAGAAGGACCTGCTGGAGCAGAACCAAGAGATCCCTCAGGTCAGCTGTGGTATGGACAACAGGAAGAAAAGGACAGCAGAGGAGAGGATGGGACAAGGACTGACCAGTGGGGGTTTTATTCCACAATGAAGTAACACACCCTGAGATGCATTGGTTGAAGACAGAGCAGGCAAAGATCCGAGGTTTTCCAGGAATGGGGAAGGGTGATGGGCAAGGTGAGTGAGGGCAAGGCAGATCTGCATGGGCAAAGTCCAGGCCATGAGAAGCTCTGACTGTAGTGTCTGGGAAGGCTTTGTGTTCTAGGGACATTTTTAGGAATATGCAACTTACTTTTTATTCCACTGCCATGGGTGTCATTGACCCTGTGACAGGGTGACTTCTTGCGTGGCCTGGTGCTGGTGGCAGCTTTGGAGACCTGCTGCAAGGAGGAGACCCACCAAGGAGGGGCTGGGGGGCAGAGGCTGTGCTGTTCAGCAGTTTCTAATCCTGAAAACTTGAAAAGGAGATGCAAGGGGAGAGCAGTACAAACTTTTCTCCATCCACTAGCTTTAAACCAGGCAAGCAGTGCTGGCACAGCAGGGTGCAGCCAAAGAGGCTCCAAGTGTGTGGGACACAGTTTTGGCCACTTCCCTTGACTCTGGGTGCTGTGAAACTCAGGTAGAGCACATGGCTCAGCAAAGCAGGGCTCAGCCTCCCAGAGGTGTGGGAGAAGAGAAGAAGCTGTTCCCTCATAGGGTCCCCATGGAGTTGGGAACAGGGACAAGACCCCCTTGGTGACACAACTGGGCTGCCCCTCCAGCCCCAGCACTCAGGTGTATCCTGCAGAGAATTTCCAAAGTTTTGCCTCCAGAAATAAAAAAGAATGGTAGACTCTTAAAATAAAAACACAAGAGTTTTAAGCACATCCAACTTTGGGATAGAGTGTAAAATTTCTTGCCAGAAAAATTTAAAACAAACTGGAAACTGATCATCTACTCATTTAAATGATGTGCCTGGAGCTAAACCAGCAAGACTGAATAATCTCTGCACCCCTTTCATCTTCCTTCAATTTTTCCTTTGTTCCTTCAGCCACATGTGTGTTAAGTGTAAATTGAAGGGCTCTTTGCTGGAAAAGCAGATTGTGTAAAGGGCTTGGCCCTCATCTTATAATTCAGCTTCAGTATTACAATTACTCTTAATAGCACTCTTGTTTTGTTGTATTATTTATTCTGGCTAGAACCCTCTAGGATCCCCTGAAGGGTTTTGGTTTTTTTTTTTTTCTGTGGATTTAGCCAACATCCACTCATGAATCCAGATGTTTCTGCTTTTATCCACGGGAATTCAATGGTATGGACATGCCAAGATCATAACTTCAGGCTCAGCCTCAAGACAAGTATTTTTCAAATACCCTAAATCAAAAATGGAAAGTGCCACAAAACCCCCCCAGGGTCTTACTGCATTTTAGCATGCCAGAATGGAAAACAACCACAGGACAATGCTGCTCAATGTTCTGTGTTGGTAGAGTCTCCTCCATTGAACCAGAAATCACAGCTCAGCTTGTGCTGTTCTCTGTGATCTTGGACACAGACTTTGCCTTTAGCACAAATTCAGCTCTTTTTCCCCTTCACCAGCCTGAAGTCAGGAGCACAGACACACGTGGGTCCAAGATGCTCACACTGGGAAAAAGATTCCACCCCACCAGGCAGAGTCAGTGCTGCTGTATTTAAATGAATAATTCCCTGTGTCACAGACACTCTCCCCAGACAAAATTGACTCTGAAGTAAGGCCAGGGGTGAAACATACCCTGCTCTGATGGAGACCTGGTGAATAACACAGTGTCTGCTGGGCCTTTGGCAGCACTCAGGAAAAATAACCAACCCCAATCTCACTCCTTGTCCAGAGTGAAAAAAGCAGCATAAAGCAGAAATTGAAATAACCCTTCCTTCTACACTGCCTGAGGTTTCCTTCAGGCACTCCTGTTTGTGGCATCCTTATTTTCTCCCTGCTCCCCATTTGTCAGCATGAGAATTAAAGCTGGAGTGTGGTGATGCTCGGTGCCAGTGTGCTGATGTGGAAGGTGTCCTGTAAGGGATGGCCATGTCTTTACAAGTGCCCCGAGGTTCCTCAGGATCAGGACACTCAGGAGCACGGAACAACAAAGGCAGGAGATGCACAGAGCAGTTTTCAGTGGCCTTTTGGCAGCCAACACCAAACACCCTCTCTGGGAGCATGCGGTGCACGGCAAGGACGCGGTGTCCTGTCAGAGTCCACAAAAGATGAATTTCATCCTTTCCTCCAAGGCCCTCCCAGCTGGCTTTGAGTGCTCCCCAGCAGAACCATGGTCCTGCCTTTACTGTGCACAGCCCAATCCCTTTAGAGGCCTCCCTGAGCACTGGACAGGGGAGGAACATGAGCAGTCACTGGTGGAAAAGAGCCCCTTCTGCTCCCCGAGAGGCTCCAGCACAGCAGCCAGCTATTGCCTGCTCTAACAGCACTAGTGCTCTACCTGCAGAGCTGCTGGATCAAAGGACACTCAAATTATTCCTAAAAGCCCTTCTAAGGCTTCCCCCAGCAGAGAAAAGCCTCTCAGTTGGCACAGAGAGTGGAACTGGCTCCATAGCAAAGCCCTCCAGGCAGGGATGTGCTGGGACAAGGAGGAGGCACAAGAGCCAGGGAAGTTGAGCACCCAGCAAAGCTTTTCACCCACCTACCCCAGAGCTGGGCTCAGCCATGCCAAAATCCTGCTGAGGGCAGGGCTGGGTGGGGCCATCAGGCAGGGGGACAAGTCCAGGATAGGGTGTCACATACATGAGGCAGGAAGGGAGCAGCAGAGTCAACCTGGATGATGCATTTGAAAAGAAAACCACTTTTCTTGTTGATATTGTGGGTCATATGTCCTGTGCAGGGCTCATTGAGGCTGCACATTAAATGTCCCACCAGCACAGTCAGTCTCCCACTTCCTACCACATCTTCTGTTTTGTAACAAGGAATTTTTTTGTATTCAACTGTGCAATTTAACTTTTAAAGGCCACACATTGTCCTTAAACACTATATGACAAACTGTATACCTGTTCCAACTTATTCTTCTGGTATTCTGAGTAAAATATAGTTTCAATGACTTGGTCTTCCCTGTAAAAAATTTTTTTTTAAATATCCATTTTTCTTTAATAAGTTCATGACATTCAAGCTACTAATTTTCCTTACCATCACATCCTTTTTTTGGACACAGAATAAAGGAGATTAAATATATTTTTAAAAGAGGGTTTATCCAAGTTGGAAATGAAGAAATACAAAAATACTTTTTAAAGAGGTTTGCTTTTTATTTTTTTTTCAAAAATAAATAATCACTCAGCAGGTCATAAAAGTGATAAAATGCTTTTGTCTCCATTTCAGTGAGAGGCCAGTTTTGCCTTTAACATCCTGAGCATCATGGGAGCCTCAGTGCAATTTGCTCCTGCTGTTACTTCCCTGCTCCTTGGCCCATCCTGCTACTGCTCCCTGGTTGGGATCAGCCACCTGGGTTACAGTTCTGTTCCCTTTTCCCTGCTCTGGCTTCCCAAATCCCTGCAAACAGCCATCATGTTGGGAGTGATGCCCCCTCACCCTGCAAACCCTGGACCCACGTTTGAGTTGTTCTCTGCAGCTTTGGCTTTTGTGAGGACTTTTGTGAAGCTGCTCCAATTTGCACAATTCAAAGATAAGAACCAGCCACGGCTGGGAAGGGAGATTGCCTGGAGAGTGGCATGGCTGGGCAAGGACAGGTCCTGAATGCACTCACATTGGGATCAGAAGTACCCCTGAAGCTGTGTGGTTCATTCCATTAGATCATCTTATGAACCTTTAATTTGGCCCTTCAGCCCCATTACACCTTTTGCATGCATAGCCTGGGCCTCCAAATTTAAAGGCTTGGCAGAATTTTATGGAAATTATACAGTTTGCTTTTGACATTACAGAAAGCAGAACCTGAAGATTTGCCTTTCTGCTCTTCCTTGTGACTGTCAACACTGCTGTGCCAGTAACACCCAGAGCCATCAAAACCTGCAGAGACCTAGCTCTGAGATAAACACAGCAACATAGACATCAACAGCAGGAGAGGTGTGAAAAATAACCACATAACCATAATTCAGCATGTGGCACCTCTGCTCCAGGCAGAGCCTTGGGCAGGAGCACCCTGACAGTGCAGGAGGATGAGAGTGAGGGCAGGAGGAGAAATGGATGAGCCATGGCATTGATTTCCAGCCCTGTCATTTCTCCAGCCCATTCACCTTGGAGGGCTTGCTCTTGGTTCAGATAATCACAAGTTTTGCTGTGCTGAGGGAAATCTCACCTTCTGTGCCTGCCACCACTTGGGGTTTTTCTTCCCTTTAACCTTTGCTTGGAGCCAGTCTGGAAAACCCCAAAAATAACAGAGTTTCCATGACAACAGCCCAGCAGTGGGCTCCTCTGGGACACCTGAAGAATCAAAACACTGCCAGGGCTTTCTCCTGCTCCAGCATCACCCCCCGTGGTACCACAGCCACATCCTCTCCCCTCTCGTGCTGCAAAGGGCTCTGGGCAGAGCTCTGCCTGCTGTGGCACCCCTGTCACAGTGGTGATGCTGACAAGCCACTCTGCACAGGGGTGCACAGGCAGGAATTGCACCACAGAACCAGCTGGTGGGGGAGAAAGGCCACAAGGGTCTGCAGCCTAAAGGATTGGACAGCTGCTGCATTTTAGAGTCCTCTAAGCTTATTAATCAGATTCATAATTATCATGCCCTCCTTGGTATTTTACAGGGGATATGAAGGGATTCTTTGTTACTCAGTCCCTGCTTTGCTCCTAACACACAACATTTCTCCTGCCTGCATTGAGCAGAGCTCTGGACCTGATGGTCCTGTCCCAGCAGAGCACTCTGGGACCTCACCAAGACCCAGAGCATCCCCATGTGCCCCCTCTCCCTGAGCAGAGCAGGGGACCAGCCCTTTGCAGGACCAGGTCCTTCTTTACCCAAAAGTGTTTTCTCCCAGCACCTTTCCCAGAGACTGACTCCAGCCCATTGATCCACCACTCCTGAGGCAGCTCCAAACCCTCATCCCTTCCCTGCAGCACTGTCTGCCCTCAGACCAAGATTTATGAGGCCAATCCATGGATGTGGCTGCGAGAGGAGTCCAAAAGCTTTTGCTGCAATGCCACAAGCAGCACAAAAGCAGCAAAGTGCTCTTTGCAAACCTGATCCTTGCTGAAGGGATCTGAGCAGGACCCTTGCCTGGACAGCAGGCTCTGCAGGGGCACCCAAGGAGGCAGCAGGGATGTGTGCCAGCCTGACAATGGGGTTTCATTTAACAAGCACAGATTTAAGTGTGGAAATCAAATATGAAGCAGTTGTGGCCAGCATTGTCTGCATTCTTGGAGGGGCACTGAAGGAGCAGAAAGAAAGGAACTGAGACACTGGCCCAGACATGCTCCAGCTGTCTGTGACTATCTCTTCCCTCCTCCACTGAATGTAACTATTCAGCTTGTTTTCATTTCATTATTGGATGTTATTTTTGCAACCTGGGAAAAGAATAGAAAAATGGAGGGGGGAAAAAACATCCTTCAAATGCTTTGGGGTTTATTTTTAAGAACTGGACCATTTCTTTCCTATCAGAGATAAGTACAGACTTTTAAAAGTTCACAGGGCCTGGGGTACTATTATTTAAGCATTTGTTTCTCAAATAAGATCCTTTATCTCAGAGGCAGCAGCACTTGTGTTGCTGTGGGTTCACATAAGTCTCACTCATTTAGTACTGAGCAACATGCAATTAAAAAGCCATATAAACACCCCCAGGCTGGGCAACAGCTGCCTACAGGTAACCTCCAGCTCCGTGCACTCACTTGCCAAATGTTTCAGCTCTAGTCCTGAAAATCCTCATCTGCACATGGCAGCAGGGCAGGCCCTTTCCCCCATCACTGTGGGCACAGCTCAAATCAAGATTTTAATAAGATTTAAGCCTGATGCTGCAGATCCCTGTAACACAAGTGCTGCTCAACTCACTGCCCTCCCTTCCCTGCTCACTCCCAAAAAGACAGGTTATCCTTCTTTAATGTTCAAAACATTTCCCACACAAGAGCTGATGATAATTTGTTTCCCCATTTTTTTTTCCTTCAGTTTTGCTTGTGGGGGACATGCCAGCACTCCCTGCCCATGCCTCAGCTGGGGACACTCCCCACTATGAAACCAGACAGTCACCAAGAGAGGGGCCAGGGTTATGAAGTTTCCCATCAGGGGTAGTGGGAAGGCTCAGTTGTGCTGGATTCCTCTGCAAGGATCTTTCCTCTGTTTTGATGCTGACACACTTCAGCACAGCAGTGGTGTTCCAAGGCAGAAGTAGGATTCTGAATGTTTTTTGCCATTTATCTTTCTCTTCAGGACATCCACTAACCCAGGAGCTCTCTCCATCTCAGTTTTTGCACACTCCTGCAGTATTCTCAGCAGGATAAGGTCAGGTATGCTTCAGAGTGAGATATTGTCTCCCCATACCTTATTTTACAACATCCAAAGCAAGTCTGCAATTTTAAACCTGGATGTTTTAAGCTCCAACAAGGCATTTTGAAGTGCACATGCAAAAACTTCTCCTTACACACACATCATTCCTTCCTAATGAATGGCATTGCTCTAAGGATCTGCATGGAGAAGCTTTAACCTTCTTACCTTTACTTTTTACCTTATTCCATCCAGTTTTTCAGCACAGGGAGAGTTTTATATTTCATTAATGAAAATTAATTCTCATACTAGAAACTAATTTCCACTCATTAAGAGTAAAAGATGATGATTTCAAGCAAGTTTTACCTAATCCAGAAACTGTAAACATCTGCTCAACACCAAGCCCAGAAGCAACTTCATTTACCTTAATGTGTGTGCTTATCTCTAAGCAGGTGCTTAAGTGTTTTGTTGGCAAGAGCTGGAGTGCTTGTGCCTTTCCAGGTGACCCTATTTAATAATTGCCAGTATTAAAATGCTCAATAGCTACAAACACAGGGAAAAAACACCCAGCATGGAATCAGGTCAATGCAGAGCTTTTCCAAACATGATTTCTGCATTAGTCAGGAGGGGTCAAACTGTTCCATGCTCAAAGGCTGACCCCAAAAGCCACAGGAATCAGTGGAAGGGTGTTGACCAGCTACACCAGTTTGGGGATGGGATCCCCTGTGAGCAGAAACACCTTTCTGTTTTGGCACCGTGACTAAAAGGGACAACAAAGGCTCTGTGCTGACATGAAGAAAATTTGTTCTATGAACTGACATCCTGTTAGCCTCCAGCTCCCTCAGAGGAAGCTGTTAATTTAATGGTTGCATCAGGAAGATACAGCAATGAAGGAAACCTCACAGCCTAATGTCAGCATTGACACCTGCACAGGGCAGCACTGACTGCAGGCAGCTCTGCAGAGCAGAAATTGAAATACCCTGCCCTTGACAAGGAGAACATTTTCAAATCTAAGTGATTGTAGCTGATACAGACTCTAGAGACAGAACATGTCCTGCATAGCAAGGCCTCTCTAGATCCTCCAGGTTCTTCCAGGTGAATTCAATGCAAAAATGGATGGATTAATCCACTCCCACCACTTGGAGGTAAGATGCTGCACACAGAGTCTTATCTCACCCTGATACAAAGGGTTCTCAGCAGAAAATATTATTTTGCTATTTGATTTCAATGCAGTTAAATTTGACTGTAGGTGGTATCCATTTTACTGAGTTATCAAACTCATATCATGCAGATATGCAAAGGTAAAAGTGGAAGGTAAGACACTTAAGTGGTAAAACACCTAAAATTAGATGCTTGGCCTAAAAATAAAGGTATAAAAGCCCTGACTCCACAAAACTCTTCAGTAGCAGACACAGAGGTGATGCTGCTGAGCTCAGCCTGACACAAATGCTGTAACAAACATGGTGATAATCAGGATGTAAGTTGGATGGGATCCAAAATGCAGCTGTGCTGTAAAACTGTGGGATTCATCTGGGAATGTCGGTACATCACATGAAGCAATGAAGTTACAGTCTTTCCATTGCCTGCTCACACACAGGCTTTTTTATACACCAGAAAACACCTTGATTTACAGCAGCAAAGTAGAAAGATCTGGGTTGTTGCATTACTTTCAGGAAGAAAACCTTTATCTTTGTGTTTAAGGCTGGCACTTGCACTCGAGTCCCAGCTCACTGCCTCACATTTTGATGCTTCTACACCACCAGATTTGAGCACCATCTTCCAGGCATGAGATCACAGACTTGTGTCCCTGACTCCTGCAGCTCCAAACATCACTCCTGATCATGTGTTCCTCCCAGCTCTGACTCATTTTCTGTGAAACAGCCCATCACCTTCATTCATCCTGTCTCCCACACAAACATCACTGTCCTTTCCCCAAATCTGCACCCCCTGCCTCTTCAGCCTGTGGCTCAGGGTCAGCATCACCCTGGAATCCTTTATCCCACCCACTACTTAGATTTTCCATCCACCAGCTCCTAACAAGAAATGCAAGGGAAAGTTCCTTGCAGCTTCAGCCAGCCTCACCTCCCAAGGTCTTTTTGCCCAGAGGGACAATAACTACAGCTCAAGCCAAGATACTATCTCATCCAGACAGGGAAGTCTGGAAGCCCTGATAGCTAATGACCTACGTAAGCCTGTGTTACAATATCACTCTCCATAATTCAACTGCAGTCTCTAAACTGTGAGGAAATGCTGTGTGGTGTTTATGGAAACGTTAACGTTACTTAGATTTTGGAAACAGCAATGCTGTTTTCAGTGGTCCTGGTTAACCACAGTCTTGAGCTGTCAGAGTCACTGGATAAATCTTAGATCTGCTGAGAGACACTTCTACCAGAACAGAAAGGCAGAATTTGTGAGGCATTTCAGGAAACAAAAATCATCCCTGAGTGTGGGTCCTCCTCCAGCAGCAGCCAGTGCAGGTGTCCATCTGCACACAGAGCAGATGGCAGAGTTAAAGCCTAAACCTATAATCATTAGTCAGGCACAATTGCAGCAGGTGATATTGTGCTCAGCTGAGTCCAGGGCTTTATGGCAGGTAATCAGCACACTCCTGCCCCATAACCTCTGCAGTCTCTGGGGTTCCGAGTCAGCAGTTCTGCTCCTGGGGGCAGCAAGCTCACAGAAGCCATTTTCTCTGAAAGTGTTATAATTTCCATCTCAGTTCAGCATGCTTCCTGACTGAGCTGCCATTGCCCACAAATGGATTTTCTGGGTAATTAATACCACCAGGGCTCTAATGAAGATGCCACGTAAGACTCTGCTACAGCAGCTCCAGGTGACATGACCAGTCTGCCACCCTTTTCCTGCTCTTCAAAAACCTGATGCCTCCTTAGTAGGACAACTCAGGATCTAAATAGTGCTACAGCACTGAGCCACAGGTACTTTTGCTTGTTTAAAAAATACCTTCAGCACTGAATGCGTAATTCTAGACGATAAAATCCTGTTTATCATGTCAGGAGGAAATCATTAGCAGCAGCACCCCAGCTTTCCACAGGATGCTCAGGTGTTTCTGGATGTTTTCATGAATGCCTCACCAACCATGGTCACCTGTGTTGCTAGCAGGACAGTAAAAATGAAATACTGGCAGTTCCTTCTCTGGTCAGAGCAGGAGAAATGGAAGAGGCTTCTGAAATATCCCAGCCACTGTGTGAATGTAAATGGCAGAGCAGGAAGGGTGACAAGTGTTTGTGAAGGGAAGGGCTGGATCCAATAGCCATGACACATGTCCAGAACAGAGGAGTGACCTGAGACTACTTGCTCCTCACACAGATGGAGAGGTTTAATTCTGATAATAAAGCATGTAAATAAACAAAGCCAAATAATCCTTGCACAGGTGAAGCACTAAGAATGCTGTCGTCAGCAAACAAGATATTTTACTGAAGGCTTGGAAATATTGGCCATATTTTCAAGTGTGTGCAGTGCAGTTGTGTTTCCTTGTGTGCAGGGAGGTTATAGGAGTTCACTCCCCAGCCCTGGCCATGGCTGGGCAGGGGATGTGTGGCTGTTCCACCACCAGCCCCATCTTCCTGCTGAGCACTCCCCGATGCTCCCATCCAGCTTCAAGCTTTTACACTTGACTCACCTCAGAAAACATCACACCAGACATTAATCCTACTCTGCAGGTACTAATAAGGAGACAAAACACCACTGAAGCCCCTGTCAGCCTTTTCCTCCTCAGGACACCTGATTTATTATTGACAAAGTGCTTCCTGCTTTGTGTTAACATCCGACTTGACTGCAAATGCCCCTCAGAACTCAGTTCATCTCCTCATCTCATCATCATTACCTTCAGGGCAGTGTAGGTTAAAGTCAAACCACATGAAAGGAAACAGTGTGTGGCTGATTTTACAGCTCTTTAAAAAATTGCCTTTTTATAATATTGGATGGAAAATTTTATAACTGCCTCTGATAATTAATTGGGAACCAATCGAAAAACAAATAAGTGTGCATGCCACAAACTGTACATGGGAGAAGGACTACAGAAGAAATTAAAGAAAAAAAAATTGCTGGCAAAGATCAAAGAAAAGGCAATAGTTAATGGTCATATTTTCTTAAAAAAAAAAGAAAAAGCCCTGTCTTTGAAGGCAATAGCTGATGAATAAGAATCCAACGAGCCAATTCTTATAAAGTTCCTTTGGAACAAGGTACATGTGCACACTCAGAAAATAACTTCAAAACACTAACATTATTATATCTATCTTCTAAAAACTGTTACAGTAACTTCTCTGTTGCGTCAGTAGCCTTTGAGGAGAAGGACACACCTACTCCACAAACAATCTGATGGCAAAGCTGGCTTAACAATTTCTGTTTCCTGAAAGTTGCCAGTTAGGAGATTTAGCTCAGTCCTGCTGAAGTCTCGCCTTCCCTGAGCTGATGATTGGCCCATTTATGGAAGCTCAGACCCATCAGAAGACCAAGATGCCAACATAAGTGATGCCTGGCTGATGGGTGTCTGCTTCCCAGGACAAATTCCCACTCCCACCAGTAACACCAAGTTGCTGGAGTCCCCATATACAGCAGAAGTCTTTTACCTTATAGAAAGCCCAAAGCCCCAGATGCTGAGCCAGGCCACAGGGGCAGGAGGATATTGTCCTGGCTTCAGCCACAGCAGAGTTATTTTCTTCTCAGTAGCTGAGACCCACACAGACTCTTGGTCTGAATCAGAACCTGCATTTTTGGTGTCTGAGCCTTTCCCTCTGTTCTCACTCCAGCACTTGTCTCCAAGGGTGTCATGGTGTACCTGAGTCACTTGAACATCTCAGTGTCACCCACACAGCTCATGTTGGTCCAAGTCAACTATTCCTACCACTTTCACCTTGCCTGTCTGACCCCTGGGTAAGATGATTCAGCTCACTAAACCATCCAAACTATTCAGCCCTGTGCTTTTGGAGGGCTCCTGCCCTGCCCATGCTCTGAGCCACAGGACAGAGGTGTGTGACACATGCACAGCCAGTGGGCCAGCTCCAAAACAAGCACAGCTTGGCTGGACTTGAAAAATAAAAACCTAGACAAATAATACAGACCTCAAGCACATTTTCCTACCATGGGGGGATTAAAATTCTCCCCTGTGTGTCCAGTCCTCTGCTCTGAAGTGTATTCCTCTGTATGCTTAGGAGATCCCCATAAAAAATGAATGCTCGATTATGAGGGAATTCCTGTTTCTTCCTCCCTCACCTACCTGCTCCTTTTGGAAAGATTGTGAACCTTTTCTTGCCTTTCCTAAAAATACTTCAGAGACAAGCCCTTTCTAATTTAAAAATCAGCCTCTCAAGCCTTTCATGTGAGGGTCAATAAAGAGCATAAGGCAAGCCTGGCACCCTTAGCTGAACCTCAGGCAGCTTCCAACAGTTTGGTTACCCCACCCAGGGAAATCCCCAAAGGTTAGTGATGCTTTTGTTACCCTGTGCTAGGTGCAGACGTTTCTCTTCTCTTTACATTTCTAGGGAGGGCACAGAAAACAGAAAAACAAGCCCCAGAACCCAGAAGGAGTTTGAACTTGACACGCCTGCACACACTCCTGTTACTGAGCACTGCCAAGTGAGGCTTCCCAGATTATCACAGGAGGCTCATACTAGGAAACCTAGCCCAAATCTGCTTTTATGAGGAATCATCATCCTTCTTCCAAAGTGGAAGTTTGCACTTGGTGGGAAAGTGCTAAGTCTCACACATATTGTTGTTATTGTGTGGCTTTCCCTTCCTCTCACAGCTGCTAAGCCTTACATTCAGGTAATAAATATTGTGGAATGACTGCAGTCAGCTACAGCAGGGTGTTAGAAAAGCCTCAGATAAACCTCCAGTGTCAGACATTTGTACTCACTGAAGGCCATTGAGAAAGACAGGCTTGGAAAAAGTGAGCAGAAAAGATGAATATGCTGGATTTTATTAGACTACACATACCAAGAAAGCACCAAAACACTGATTTCATGAGTGTCTAAAAACAGACATGCAGGAATAGCTCTGTGCTGAAGGATTCCCACAGATAGCTAGACAAATACCTTATAAAAATACCAGCAATAAAATACAAGTGAAATGTCTGTGTTGATACACAGAGCACACATCATTAAGTAACAGCAGTATGAGGTTAGTGGTAAAGTGATTCTCTTGTTTAAATCTAACCTGGAAGATGTCTTTCAATTCTAAAAAGCCTGAAGGACTCTTGGGGAGACTGAGATACCAGCAGCTCACTAGAAATGTCACCACTAATTCTTTGCTGTGCTCAAGGCTCTGACAATATTGTTAATGGATCAAAGATGACATTTATCCAGGGCACTCCTGTGGTTAACTCATGGGTTTAGGAGTCAATATTCAGATTTCAAGTGATTTCTGACAAATTTGAAAGCTTTGGGTTTTGGGGTAATATCCATGTTAGGGCTGGGAACAACTAAAACATGAATTATACCTTCAAAGTCCATTCCCATTCTCCCTTTCCATGGCAGTGCTGTTGAGGTTACAGCTACACCATGGACTTGAGAAAACCCAAAAGCAGAGTGCTTTCTTCATCTCACCTCTAGAAACTTCAAAGAGCAGAGGTGACTTTGTTCTCCACAGTGTTTAACCACCAAACCTTCCCTGGGTGATGTCACAATGACAGAGGGGTGACAGGGCAGCTGGCTCAGCCCTGGGGACACCAGGAGCATCATCTCTGCAGCTGAGCACAGCCACCACATCAGGGGGAAGAGCTCACCTGGGGTGCCCACAAAACCACACCAGGCTGTGCCTCCCACCTCAAACCAAGGTGACTGTGCTGCAGGCTCCCACTTCAGCTCCTGGACATTCAACTCCACTTTTCCTAAGAGTCCTGAAGTTTAAGAAGTTAATGGAACAGAAAAGAAATTCAGCTTCCCAGCTGAATAGTGACAGATAGATAAATTCCTGTGATAATTAAATAAGTGAATCTCAGAACACCAAGAGCTTCCATTAATGTGCTCAGCTTCTCTCTTCATTCCCAGTTTGCACAGATTGGAGCCAAAGGACTGAGGGACAGCATCCTCCAAAATCCTGGAAATTGTTCTGGTGTTCACAAGACCAGAGACTCATCCCATCTCATAGCAATCAATATTGTAACAGTGGAATGCTCACAAGGCTGCAGAGACACAGTTACTCAGAATTTCACATCCTCTGTAGGGCTGTTGTATCCCACCATCCCACCTGGTGGGTTTGCTAAAGCCCTGGCAGCCCTGCCACATGCTGCTCTCTGCAGAGCTCCTGAGGTGGAAATTCCTATTTGGCTGTTGGATCAACACTGGCCACCAATATTTGGAAACCCATCAGGCTGCCACAAGCCCTGCACTGCCCACAGCACTGATTGAGGGGGATCCCTGCCCCCAGCTGGAGCAAAGAGCTGAGGGGTCTGGCTGGGGGCTCTTCACTTGCACAGTAGTCTCTGAGCACAGCTAAAATGTGAGCTGTGTTTTGCTGGGGATTACTGTGTTGTTAACTGCTTCCCCTGATAACATCAACTCCAAAGCATGGATATGGCCATGGGGAATGCTTAAGGAATCCAGATGCAGTCCTCAGCCTTAATGCATTTTCCTTCCCTCAAAGCATTACTACACTTTTTCTACAGTGACAGCCATGACTCAGATGCCTCAGCAGGAAAGAGGAAAATTTATTTTTTAAAGAGCATTTATTTGCTGTGTGCTTGCAACTGAACCCCAAAACCACGAGTAGAACACTTGGCCCTCAGTACACCTTTCAATGGGAATTAATTTAATATACTGCATGGTACACAGCAGCCCCTTGCCATCTAGAAGGCAACTTTTCCAAATAGTCCAGGAATATTAAGTGGAACAATATACATCTTGCCCTGCTGAAGAGTTTTACAGAACACCAGGATAAAGTTTTCTACAAGATGGGACTCTGGACTAGTTCAGACAATCTTGCATCTCTCCTTTAAGACCCAAAATGAGCTTCCACATGGATACAGGGGTGTCACAAGAAAAAACAAACAGACTAGGAGGCATTTATATGAAAAGCACTTAAATAATCTAATCTCTGTAGCTAATTTAAGAACTCCTAGGGAAAGAGAAGGTAGAGATAAGGAATCTTAATGAGGCCAGGCCAAAAATCAACACATGAGCAGCAATCAAATGCTTGCTGACTGCTGTCTGTTCATTACACGTGATGGGTTTGACAGTTTCTCAAGAGGAGAGACCATTACAAAAATAGTAAAGACATTCCACTAAAAAACCCACTGAGCCACTATTAAAGACTTAGTCAACAGTAAAAGCCTCGTAAAGCATTGTTAGTCACTGCTAAAGTATTGCTAAGCAACCCTTTATCCTCCTTTGGGCTGGATTAGTTTCATCACAGCAACGACCAACAGCCTCCATCCCCACTCCCAGCTCCCAGTTTGAAGTGCTGTGCAATTTTCTTTGAAACTCAAGTGAGAGTTGCCACTCCAGCTCCTGTTGAACAGTGAGGGGGTTGCACATCAGCAGGGGAACCTGTCTGCAGCCCCAGGGGCTTCAGGAGCCAGGCTGCAGAACACCAGTTAATTCATTTTAAGAAGTGAGCAATATTTATTCACTCTCACACTTTAGTTCTCTGCTGATTGCAGTAGCAGCTGATAGCCTTCTCAGCACTGATTTTAAAAAGGCCAGCCTTTAACCAAAGCCAGACCAGCTGCCATCAGGATTTCCACTGAAATTCTGTTTAACTGTAGTAAGAAACTGAAACCAGAAAGAGGAAGCTTCCAGGCACAGACCTTGCAGATTATTGCTCCCAGGTAACAGCTCTCTGCTAGGCATTGCCTCTGTCTTCATCTCTATTTTGTACACCATCTGCATTTGTATAATCTCAGCAGCACCTCCAAGAAGTTCCTTCCATGGCTATTAGGAATAATTCACCTAACAGAGCAAATTCATTTGGGTATTAACTCACCTAGTTCAGCCTCTCAGCATTTTCCAAAGGAAGATGAGAGTGATAAATAAGGGACATGACCTGCCTCAACATGATCTGAAACTCAGCACATTGGGGGGGTCAGCTAGACCCAGAACCAATAAAATGAGACTTCAGAAAAGCCAAGGAGCCCAAGAAAAACAAATCAGATGAGTCTTGTCTAGTGCTGTAGTCCCAGTTGTTGGAAAAACAGCATCCAGCAACCAAAAACAGCACCCAGCAACCAACCACTTACCCAGACTCCAGCCAGGAAGAGGGAGGACTTCCCAGACACCTCCCCATCCCCTCTGTCTCCCATTCACTCTCAGGCTGGCACACATACACTCACAATAGCTCTCCTCAGCCTGCATGGTGCTCTAGCAGAGGTGCAGCCACTCCTCTAGCCTGACAGAGGTGGTTTGTCAGCAGCCAGACCCACAGCTGAGAGTCACTCATAGAGATGTGTGCTTCATTTGGGAAGATGAGGCCTTTCCCATGAACCAGAATTATTTGTTCACTCCAGAATTTAAAGTCCATGTCTACAAAAGCATTGTTTGCCAATAGTAAATATTATAACAGAAAAAAAAAAAAAACAACAAACATTAGATGGTTAGAAATGTCACTTATCAGTGAAAGCAGGGTGACAATCACAGAAATGTGTTCAGAGACCCTGCCTGTGCCAGAATGACTCTCTCAGAGTAGGAATGAAGTGTCATATAATCCAGAAATCATTATCTACTATTTTTGGCTCACAGTTAAAAAAGTTATGCCCCTTCTCAGAACTACTTACAGCGACAGCCCAAGAATCAGATGGCACCCAAAGTGCAGCACAGCTCAGGCACAGGAAAGGGCCCTGGGCTGAGCTTAAATAGGGCCCAGGGCCAGGTGGGGCTGAGGTCCCAGTGAGGCTGCTCAGGGCATCATGTTCACATGAGATCCTGACAAATAAATCTGATGATGGTGTTGATTTTAAACACCATGCATGAAGCCAAATTGATTTATTCCTGTGTGAGACCAAAGGCAGACAAAGGCCACATATCAGGACCTCAACCAAAATGATCCCATGATAAAGTCCCATGGCTCTGCTGTACCACTGGGCTCTGGTGGCAAGTCCCTCCCAGTTTACCCAGGATTATCAGTCCCTCTGTTGATGGAAATGCCCAGCTGGCAACAGAGAGTAGCAGTGTGGTCAAATTTAGTGATTTTTTTAACAAGTTTCCAAATTTTCCAGGTTAATGTCACCTTAGAAAAAACACATCGCTCCTTTTAAGACCCAAGACTGTTTAAGTTGGTTTGATTTCCTCACATACCAGTTCCCCTGGGGCAGAGCTCAGAGGAAAATAAATGCCTGGCTTTAGGCAGTCAGATTTTAATAAGTGCACAATAAATTTATTTTTCCTAAAATCCAGCATGTATAGACAGTGTAGCCCACCCTTCCTTCCACATCTTCCCTGTCTGGGGCTGAGCCTTCTTCCTTATCTTCAGCCAGCAGCTCTGACATTCTCCAGATACACTCATGAGGTCAGACAGAGACTTTTTGGCTAAGTACCCTCCTTATCCACGATGTTTGCACGTAAAGGAGGTTGGGGACATCTTCCCATATTTGAACCAAAGGCAGAGTTTTATCTCTGCGGGAGCCCCAAAGACACAATACAAGTGTTTGCCTTGTGCTGCCCTGCTCCTTAACAAGGCCCTTGTGGCTTTCAAGGGAATAGATTGCAGGGCTGTGCCAAAACTGGCAGCTTCCTGCAGAATTTGCAGGAGATAGCTTAAAACAGGTTGAAGGTGAAGAGGATGCGCAGGAAAGCACGAGTTGCAGTGAAGTGGAATGCTAAAACACAGGACTGGGAAAAACTGTGTGCTAAAGAGATGGTTTTCAAACAACACTGATTGCTAATTAAACTGCTCCTACTCTTTGTCTTTGCTTTTTACAAACTTGCTTCTCTGTGGTGTACAGACAATAAAGAACAAAGCAAAAAGCCGATGTGCCAAATTGTGATCTCAGTGAAACTGGTGGAAAAGCACATAAAACATTCCCTTAGGGGACTGGGAATTGTGGGGTTCGGAAAAGAGCCCCAGTCACACAAATGGAGTTTCATTATTTGGTATGTGAGTTCATTATAAGTGGGCTCAATTATATTTCATCAGTGAAGAGAAAATGGCCTTTTCATCCAATGTATCGAGTTGAGTTGAATGCTAAGCACATCTGACGCAGCTTTGGGGAAAAAACAAAACAAGAACAGTAGCCATGTGAAAAAACAAACAAAATGACTAAGGCATCTCGGCGCCTCAGCGAGCTCTGTTTCTCACGGAGCCATCGGATAAAGAAGTGAATGAAGTACAGTAGCTTAACATGCACCACATGAGTGTGTGCAGTGCCACATTTGCTGATTTACTAACTCGTTTTGTTTGAGGGGCACTTGAAAGGCTTTGACATTTACAGCTCTGTAGGCAAATGTGAAAGGAAAGAATAGATGCTGTATCTCCGAGCTCCCAGCTGCTGGTAAATGTCTACTCAAAGCACCAGCAATCCACATGAAATCAGGAGCACTCTGCGCCCCCGAGCTTCCCAGGTTTGTCTGAGAACACTGTTAGAGAAAAATACGTCAACAGTCAGTGGGGTTGAAAATGTAAATGGGCCTCTCAGCGAGATGTGAAGTCTCTCAATGGAAAGTTGTGATGCTTTTCCCAAGTTTTCTATTCGAGCACTGAGCAGGCTGCTTGCACAGAACAGCCCAGTGCCTGCAGCCAGCAGCCACGGATCAGTTATTGAGCGTGCACTGGCTATCCTGAGATGCTCAAGTCAAAGGGATTTAGGATGCTTTCCTGGGCTTTAATTGCAAGAAGGGTTTTGTTTCTATGTGAGTCACTCGCTGTACAAATGTTTATTCTGCCTTGTGCCTCCTGCTTCACAGGGGCCTCGCTGTTTTCAGGGAGGTGACACACACAGAGCACCAGGAGCAGGGCAAGCAAAGCCTTGGGAAGTTCCAGACACTGCACTCAGCCTTGTTGCTTCTCACGGATGTCGCTTTGCAGTTTTATTTGTCAAGCCTGAAAGCTTTTTGCCTTTCTGAATCATTCAGTGGGACCCCTTTGATAGCGTGGGTGTTTTGAAGCTCTTCAGTTCAGCCTTGGCAGCCTTGGCTGGGATTCATGGGTACAGCATCGTTTTCCTACTCTGCCATGCGATGCAGCCCCTGCTTCCCTGCCACTTGCTGACAGGCAGCACTGTGACAGTCTGAAGTTGTCTGTACATCCAGTTATCCTCTGCCAGTTCCTCCTGCCTGTTTGGCAGCATCCTGCCTATTCCATTAGGATTTTTCACCCATGTGAGGAGTAAAGACTGAGGGAAGTGAGGGAGGCAAGGGAAGGAGCAGGGTGGAGCAGGAGGGGAAATGAGATGGGGAAGAGGAAAAAGGAGAGATAACAACAAAGTAGGAAAGCAGTGGAAAGATCCAAGGGGAGAAGGCAATGATTAGGACCAGCAGGGAGTGACAGAGATGATGACATCTGTTTTCACCAGAGGGATGGGATGGTGATGTGTGGACTGTGTGTGAAATACTCTTCAAAGATTCCTCGTGGGGTCTTGTTCAGCTGGAAACCTGCACAGGGAGTCCTTTGCTGCCTTTCCTTTCCGTGGAGATTTGAACACAGAGGAAGAGAGTAGAAAGCTGCTTGGATGTGACCCATATTTGGAAAGCACTACTGGCCCTGTAGTTTGGGCATAGTCTGTCTTAAATCTGCTCACAGGGACAAGGAATGGAAGGCAGCCCTCCATCTTCTGCCAAGCTAATTTGGAGACAATCTGAAAGCTGTTTTAAGGACGCTTTCAGAGGTCACTAATAGTATCCATTCTTCCAGTTACACTTTGTCCTCTCCATCATCTCAGAGGCTCGTGTGCAAGACAAACCCCTAATGAAAGTATAGGTCAATTTGCACTTCTGTTCCTCCAGGAAGAGCTCAGCTAAAACCACTCAGCTGCAAAACTCATTCAGCCTCCCATGGACCAGGCATTATTAAGATTCATTGCTTTCTACATTCAGAGTCACAATCACTACAAAATCAGTGTCAGAGGGATGCCACAGGGCATATAGGCATGTGTCCATTGTCCTCACATTTTTTTCCCCTGATTTTTCTTTTTCAGCCTCAGAATTTGGTCCCTGGTCCCTGCCCTTCCTGTGTGCAGTGGTCCTGCGAAGAAAATTCACCTTAACTGTTAACTTTTGGGGAGGAGGCATCAAAGAGAAATTAATTCCCTTCCTCAACCCTGCTAAAACAATCCCCCATTTCTCATCCTATTGCAGATGAAGCCAGTGTAAGTCCATGGCTCTTGTAGTGCCAGGTGCAGCATGGTCAGCTGTGACAAGGAAAAGTGTTACAGATTTCATTTCTATTTCTATGTAGATAGTTATTTTTAAAAAATAAGGACAAATTCCTCAGAACTGTTTGCTGAATAACAACTCACACTTAGCTTGGATGATTATTAAAATATTCACTTTATTTCTCTCCTTAGAGGTTCATATTTATCACATCTCTCTCCCAAAATATTTTTAAATTAAGGAACAATGCTGTCACCATGTCCTTTGGCAGACTGACACGACACTGAAAGGAAGGCTGCTTTTCCCTTGCAGATAAATGGCCAATGCTGAGGGTGCCTTTTGAAGCACAGAGCTGACCACTGCCACCCACCATGCACAGATCAGCTCTGATTCCCTCCCTGCACAGATCAATCCTTAGGCTTTATGTTCCTGGAAATCTGCGTGACATCTTTAGATTGCAGAGAAGGTCACCACTGCATTTCTTGCCTCAGATGATGAGTTTCTAGGCTTGATCCATGTTGACTTCTATTAAAAGGGAATATAAAATGGAATTGTAACTGGCCTGATAGGAAAAAAAAAAAATAAATTAAGTGAAACAAATCATTCTTTTCTTCTGCTCCGATGCTGGCAATAAACATCCCTGTAGCTGTGAAATGCAAATGAGTCAGGGCTTTCACTCCCTGACAGCAGACATCACATCACCAGAGAGATGGCCTTGAGATCCCTGCCAGTCGCAGGCACAAGGCATCCCTATGGCAACTAAAGCAGAGTAACACTGGGAAAAGGCTTGTTTAATATGCTCCAGCAGCTGAAAATCAGAGGAAAGTCAGCACCAGGGGAGCAGCCTGCCTTCTGCAGATCACATCAAGGGCTTTGTCCCCCACAGGCAAGAAAGGCTGCTGCTACCAGGTGATGATTCAGCTGAGCTGTGGGGATACACTCTGGATGTCCCGTGGTCTTGGACCTTGATTATTCTGCCCCAGAATCTGTGTACACCACTCAGTGACCTTAATCTGGCCCAGACATACAAATTTCCCTCCCATGGAAAGGAAAATACAGAGAAAAGCCTGGAATTTGGGCACTGAGCTGACAACACACCCAGGCTGAGGAGCTGTCTGAATGCTGTGAAACACTGATTCCTCCTTGCAGGCATAAAACTGCTTCCAGCATGTCCTTTTGCAGTCTGCTTTCCACCCCACTGCTACAGGCCTTTGCAGAACAATGGTCAAAAAGCTGAAATGCTTCAGAATCTCAGAATTTATTCCTGAGCTGGAAAAGACCATATATGGGGTCAAGCAGAGCAGCCAAAATCTGTCCTGGATTTCATGTAGATAGAGGCTGCTGCCAAGAGAACTGGAAGAGTGGTCCCACCATGTGATGCCACCACTTTTTAGAGAATAAAGGTTTGGCATTTTTCCTCATGCTCCCAAGATCTTACAGCCAGCAATTTTCCTATGGATTGCTTTTTCCATACCTCCACTTGAATATTGAACAGCAGGTACCTTTAAGGAGCCACTGTTTTTTCAACATCCTCCCCTAATTTTCCTTTTTGTTCTTTACCAATGATTGTAGGAAATGTGAACTTCATGAAAAGTAGGAGTAAGATAGCAAAGCTGATGTGGAAAAATGAAAAATGATCAACAAGAATTAATTAAACTCCCATAGGAAAACTGGTATTTGCTTTGGATATTCTAAATGGAGGCTTCAATAAGACAGGGGCTTAAATTTGCCATTGTGTTTCAGTGTCAATAGTTATATAAACTACAGTTATATTGGTTATAAATAATTATAATACATATAACAATGTCATTAATATAGATTTAATTAATATGCTTTTATGATCATATATAACAATATAGTAAACATTAGCAGGGAATTAGCTGTATAGAGGACAAGTTTAATTAGGAGAAAAAGCTCCTAAAGAGGAAAAAGAAGGAAGAAAACAGAGGGGGAAAAAAAGAAGAAAAAAAGAAGAAAAGTATAAGAAAAATTTCCAGCCAGCTGAAGTATTTGTAGCAGTTTAAAATAAAGCAGTGAGATGTGATCACCAGGGCAGTCCTGGAGCCTTCCCCCTGCTCCCAGCTCAGCTCCACTCTCTGCAAGCAGCAAGAAATCCCAGAGAAATTGTGACTGGCCAATGACAAGAGTGGTGGTGAGTTAGGCAAGGAGTCCAGACACATTCCAAAAGGAAGTGGAGAACCAGTGTAAGGAATCTGCAGTGAATCACCAGCCAGAGCCACCTTGGAAAAAGAGTTTATTATCTGATAGCTGCAAGAGCTGGGGAGGGACTGCATCACCAGAGGACATCTGCACAGTGTTTTCATCAGCCTCATTGTGCCAACATTAACATCAGCCAACAGGAACTGAGCTCAGGGCATTAGACAAACTTGCCAGTATTAACCTGTTAAAACTTTGAGTGCCTGGTGGAGTCAAGTCCTCCCTCAGCCCACCTGGAGCAGCATGTGGCACCAGGGGTGAGATGAATCCTCCTGATCCATACATTGTGGCAACTGCCAATGAGATACAGAGTTTTCCACTGTTTCTCATTCACCCCTTGTCTGTAATGGTTTTCTGTCCTTGCTGCCTCATGGGAAGCTTTCCTGAAGTTATTCCAGTGACTGTTGTGACTTCATTTCCTCACAGATTGGAGATTACCAGTGGCGATGCTGGCGCAGCATCCAAGGCTGAGTGTCCCCAGAAGTGACAGTGGCTCTGCAGCCTGTGGGCTCCAGGCCAGCTCACCAGCACAGGGCACCAGCAGATGAAACTCCTGAGATTTTTCTCAGCACTGAGTCCTGGGAGAGATGTGCACCTCTGTGGCTTCTTCATGTGCATCTAAAGGTGCCACAGTGACCAACCCTGCTCTTGTTTCAGTGAGCAGAGTAGATGTGCTCACAGAGAACAGAGAATGGAATTAGCCTTTCCTGGAAGTGTGGTTTCTCCTTTTTATCTCAAATTGTTTGTCTACAATAAAGATAAAAGAGGTCTTGCTTCCAATGGCAGACAACAAAACTCTGCTGTAAAGGCAAGAAGAAATTGGAGCTTCTCTGGAGTAATTATTCTCCCATACTTTGTATACCTGCTAAAATTTGGTTCAGTGAGCCACACACAAGGGAGCTTTGGTCTGACAACCAGGTGAACCAAACTTGCTGTCTGAGACCAACTTCATTGTCAGGGACATTAAGTAGAGAAGGAAGATGACAAGGAGGAGAAGTAAATATTTAATCTGACCTTCCCAGAGAAACAGCCTTCTCCTCTGTGGCCAGGACTGGCACAAGCAACTTCCTCCCTCAGTCTTGGTTTTCTTGGCAAAAGCAGTTTATTTGATTGTGTAATTTCTCTCCCATCAGGCCCAATCCCTGACTTGTTTCAAAAGTATTTGGCAATCTCTTCCTCGTCACCCTTTTGGTTGCCTGTGTGTTCTGTGGCTGCTCGTGGGGTGCTGCATTGCTGCTGGGTGACATTTGCAGACACGTTCCTGTCAGGAACAGGGAGCCACAATGATTTCCTGAGGAGAAACTCCCTGCTAATCTGTGTGTCTGTGTCTGTGTCCGTGGATGTGTTGTCTCTTATTTTTCTTTGTCTTTCATGTGATATCCGAGCTGTCCCAAATTACATCACCATCACCCTGATATAAATTCCAGTTATTCCCACTCCAGACAGCCCTGCTGCTCATATCTCAGGGCTGGGGCTGTGGAGTTTTTAACAGTCTTGCCCCAGATTTGAGTACTTGATTCAAGCCCATGGTCTCTTGAAGTCAAGGATTATCTCTAAAGATAATTTTGCCAATCAGAAAGAATACAGAAGCATCAGCATCTGCAGGTGACAAATTTCACAGTTTATTTAATCTCTTTAAATGAGGCTTCAAGACACAATTTTCGTTTTCCTTGCAAAAATGTTCCTGCAAAGGATATCTTTTATTTCTAACTTGACCAGGGCTGTGGTGAAGCAAGGGTGAAGCTGTGGGAGACTGAGATCACATAACAATGGGCAAAAGCAAAGATTTTTTGCATTGTGTGGTGTTCAGCAAAATGCAGAGAAAGTTGAGTGATGGATGCACCATGTGAACAGTGCTGCTGAGCTGCTGAGCAATCCTGGAGACTGCCTTCCAGAGCAGCTAACCTATAAAAAGACTTTAAATTGAATGAAAGACTCAGCTCCCAGCAGGAAAATAAGAGGTCCCTTTCAGGGGATTGATTAATTGGATGTATCTATATTTAAATTATAAATCAAGATGGCAGTATTTTATATTTATGTATACCATATGTTGTATATTATATATGTAATTTATACAAATTCTAATATGGGGAAAACGGTAAAATGGTAAAAACAATGAAATTTAATTTTTTGATGTTTGCAATTTGCCAAACTGATAAAACCCAGTATCCAATGCTCTGCCACTTTGACCCCCTTAGTCCCCACAAAATCCTACATGAATCCCCATAAAACTCCTTCCCTCAGCCATAAACCTGAGGAGCCCCTGAGGCTCATTCCAAGGCCCAGATTAAATCACACATGTACCAGAAGTCACCTCCTGATGAATTATCTAGCTGAGAGATTAATGCAATTAAGACAAGTTCTATTAGTGAAGCCAGAAAAGAGTCAATTTTGAAAAGCCAGAATGGAGATGCCCTGGTTTTATGTTGTTTGACCACAGTATAGCTGCAGTGTTTTGAATGTCTATGAAACTGCTGAGTCTTAAAGAAAACACTGAGCTGGTGGCTGGAAAATTGGTGGAAGAAAAATGGAAAATAAGTGGTACACTTTGTCATTACCACAAGTGTGTAAAACTATTGCCAGAAAACATATTGAAATATTGACTGAACTGAAGAATATTGAGCTATTGGTGGACAGAAAGAGTAAGATGTAAGGTACAACGTGGTGTGTATGAGAATTATCTTCATAGTCTGATTTTTTAATGTGCAGACAGTTTGGCCCAGAATTAGGAAAGTCAGTTGAGATGTTCTAGAATTAAGAAAGTAAGTTGAGATGTTCTAGATGATATTTAAGGTCTCTTCCAACCAAAGCTGTTTTATGTTTGAGGCTGCCAGGGTGAGCTGGTAGTAATGTGATGAGGGATGAAAACTGCCTTGGTTAAAAATATAAACTGCATTTCACTGTACTCTTCCAGGAGCCAAGGCAGGCTGGGGGAAAAGCTGCAATGATCAAGTGCAAGCTAACAAGAAGCTGTTGAATGAGAGCTGATCCATGGCCATGCTCATTTATAACTATAGTTTCATAGCTTTTATTTTCTGTTGAGGTACAATGATTTTCCTATGGGGAGAGCACATCAGCCTGGAACCAAGAGCCCAGGGAGCAGCAAACACTGAGGTGACAGCACTGACTGTTCCAAACACAAACTACATTTTTTCTTTGATTGCAGATCAAATTGCAAGCAGTAGTTCAGGTCATTTCTCTTTATGTCTGGATGAGTCTTCCATCTCCAGCCAGCTGTTGGCCTTGCCATTTCCATGAAGAGTTGCTAGGACAGCAATGTCTCCTGCAGCATATTTTAGGCTTGCTGTCACTGCTGCCCCTGCAGTGTGTCACTTGCAGTCCATTGTTCCCATTTTTTCCTTCCCCATTCTGAGAGATGAAGTGCTGGATTTGATAAGCCAAATCCATTTTCTTACAGACAGCAATGTCATGACTGTCATCCATTTCTGCTGAGTTTATTAGAAACCCAGGCATTTCTTTAAATGCTCAGTCCTCAGACCTTTCTATGCACTTTGTTTACACCAGTTAATAACACAACAAAAGTCTCAACTCAGTTATGGCAATGGTACTTTTAATTAAGAGGAGAGTTCACTTCTGCACCAGTAGGAAAAAAACAAGAAAAATACTTAGTTTTCTTAATTGTATATGTGTGGGGGATTTTGACATGAATTTAGGCATGAACTCTACCTTTTTTGCAAGCAGAACTTGCAACACTTCCCCTCAATGATTCTTCTAAATGGAAATATCATATAGGTAATATTCATAACAAAGATGTTACCAGAAAAGCATGAAGCAAGTATGGATTTTTGTTAATGCTCTTAATTAGAGCCATAAAATTTCAGAGTAGAAAATTTCCATTTGAATGACTCATGTTATTAAGTACAGGACTGTATGTTCCCATGGCTCAGCAACCTTAGTAAATATATCATTAGTGGTCCACAGAGAGAGAATGGACAGTTTGATGCTGATGGTCTTATTTTCAGCAGCTTAATTCTCCAATGATACAGCTGCCATTATTTTTCCATAAATGTTGCTGTTGTTCCTGCCAGACAAATGTTGTGTGATCAGAGATGCAAGGGGAAGGGATTCACATGATTATCCATGATTTCCATTAAGACTGGCTTTCCACAGTCTGTCAAAATCCACATCGTGGAAGGCTGAAAATATTTCATACTACACATGTAAAGCTTTAACATTCACAGTGTTCTGTGGCAAGGAGTTCCATATATATAAAGAACATCTTATTTGGTTTAAACCTCACATCTGCTCCCTTTGTGACACCCATTGCTTCTTAAGGTGATACAATGTGTAGAATTGGGTTATATTTTCCTCCTGTATTTCACTTTACACTGTAAACCTCTACTGTACTCCTTAGTCATCTCTCTTGGGGCCAAAGAGTCACTGTTTACTTAATTATTGTTATTAATTAATATAATATTTACATCAGACATGGATGCAGGCACGAGCATATGTGCACACACTCTTCTGCTTATTAGTTTTGTAATTAATTGGGAGTTGAGGGATGCTGGAGAACTTGTCCCTCCGTGGCTGTGGTGATTTGGTATCCAAAAGCATCAGTTCATTGGGGTGGGGTTAAGCTCCTGCAAGCTCTCTTGTGCAAAGCAGACTGAGAAAATTCTTATTTACATCTGCCTTGGCAGCCTGAAAGCAGCACTTGGGGAAGCACCAGCTTCTCCCCAGTCAGTGGGGGAGTCAGTAGAGAATTCCATCTCTCTTGTGGGATGTGTGCTCCCTCCTGCTGTTACTATGCAAGTGAAAATTTGGAGGAGGAATAATGCAAAGTTTTTAAACATTAATAATTAATGCGTAAAATGTAGAGTCATTGTTTTTGTTAGTAATTGGTTTCTGGGCTTTATAAAGTCTTCTCTAAGTGAGGAACACACTGGGTATGAAATCAAATCTGAAAAGGGCATAGACTATCTGACAAATCAAGCTCAAGTACAGCTGTTCCATCGTGTTTCCATATATATATATATATATTTATATGTGTAGATAGATAGATATAGATCAGGTTTTGGCAAATGCAACCCAGACCAGACTTTGAAGTTGGATACTGAATTGGTTGGAAAAAGTACTGCATTTGGAACAGCTGTAGGCTCAGTTCTAAAGGATTAATGAGGACAGTGCAATCTGTGCTGCCCAAACTGTTCCATGTGAGCACACACACCTTGGGAAGGAGGTGATGGGCAGAGGGTCAGCACCAGCACTGTGCTCCTGGTGGGGACAAGCTCTTTTCCTGCTGGCACAGGATGAGGAAAAGCAGTGCAGAGCTCTGTCAGCCTGTGCAGCCTGTGAGCCACAGAAAATATCCACCAACATTCCCATTCCAATGGAAAAATAAAGCCTCCCTGACTTAGGAAAGAACTTGTTGGCAGCTGTAAATTTGGTTTCATGACTGAGCTGTGTCACAGCAGCTCAACAGATCTTGCAGCCTGAGGCTGATCAAAGCCCCCTTTTTCCCAGTTACCTTATAACTGTGTAAGTTAAAATAACTTCCTATTCCTGTCAGGGGTGACTCAAGGCTCCTAAAATGACTGGGACCTCTTGCTCTGCTCCACTCTTGACTGTGTCTGCTGCTGCCAAGCTCAGACTATTAGTCTGTCTTCTCTAATGAGACACTTCAGAGGAAGGAGAAGAACACAAAGCAGCTGCTAGCACGAAATAACTTTGCAATAGCTGCTCCCTGACCCTGGTGAGCAGTGCTGGGTTTGAGGTACCTGGCAGAAAATCTTGTGGATCTGGAAGATCTATTGCTTCTGCATCATCTGACCTACACCCATCTTTTAGCCAAAGCAAAATTCTCTGTGCTGTGTCCCACTACAGCTACTGGCAGTGCCTGGAGGTCAGAGCCATGGTACAATGCTGGAGGTGAGCTCTTGTTTCATGGTATTTCATTGTAGCTAATAATGAGGGAAAAAACAATACTATAAACAAACCAGCATCCATGGCAACACAGCCATTCACTCTTGGACTTTTCAAAACAGGAATAATTAATTTAACCTTTTTCTTTTTTGTTTTGTTTTTTGCTTTTTGGGTTTGGTTTGGGATTTTTTCCTCTTTTATATGACAAAAGCTTACACAGGCAGATGTGGGTGTGTTCTGGCAATTAGTAATCAGCTGAGTCAGAGTTCTTCAAGGGAGCTTGTAAAGGATCTACCTCTTTTACATTTAAGTTCTTGTATCCAGAGTGCAGTCTGAATTGCTCAGCACAGCAGCTTTGGCTTTAGGGGGCTGTATCAAACAGATCCATGCAATTGTTTCTAAGGAAATGCTTCTCCTATTGCCTTTGACAGTTAAAAACCAGGCAGTGGAGTGTTCATTTGCTGCAGTACCTGAGTGTGGAAGTCATTCAAGTCTGATCTGGTGACTCCTTTCCCCAGGGAGGTGTTTCCTGTCTGTTGATATGGTCCCTACAACCAGACCTGCTCAATGCATTTGTGCTGTTTTTGAGTAACAATTGAGCACAAAGATCAACCAGTTCATGCTGGGAATAGGAAGTGAATAAGTACTGATGGGTCATAGCCTAATTCCCAAAACTGCATCCTTCTTTCCAAGTTCTTAGGTGGGCTCCTTGGCTGGAAACCAGATAAAGGGAAGGTTTTGTTGCAAATGCTCCATTTCTGTGGCATTTTACCAGGAAAATAAGGGTACAAGGCTCTTCAAATGAGGGGTTTATTCCAAGAGACCTGTATTTGAGGTTCATGATGTGGATTCACACTTCAATACCACAATAACTCCTAGTGCTCCCCTTTATTGTTTTGGGGGTGAAAGATCCCCATCCCTGGGTAACTGAGGGTTATAGAAATACATGGATTAAATCTGGGCTCAAGATTTGAATCTTGCTTTGCACTTCACTGACCTGAATAAGGTAAAAGACTTCGATCAAGTTCATCACTTGGCTCAAAGAGCTTGCACAGTTCCTTACAGCCTTTATCATCCAGGCCTCCTTATCTTGCTCCATCTGCTCCATTCCAGTGATATTTTTAGCATGCATTCACTGTACAGTTTTTCCAGTCTGGCTGCCTGACCCTTTGGTTTCCTAACAATGCAACTCCAATGGAAGGGGTGCATGAGCAAAGGCTGCCACTGAAGTGGGATTTTTTCCAGCTCCCAGAATAACTCCCAAAATTGACCAATCCTCTCACCTTGGAGCTGTTTTTAACGAGTCAAGCTGGGAGGTTTTTTTCTGTAAGGTTCTGTTAACCTAGAAATGGCTTCAGCTCTGCTTTGAAGTTAACACTTCATTAAGATTAATTGGGGAAGTTCACACCTCTGCTGGGAGTTCGTCTAGCAGACTGTGAGACAGGAGCCGGCTGATTTACACGCCGATGCCTGGCTTTGTAGCTGTAAAAGGGAGGGCAGTCCCTGGCTCCAAGAACAGTGCAAGAACTGAAAAATGACCCTGCTTCCACAGCTGGGCTCCTCCTGCTCCTGAACTTACCACGGGGAGTGGATGCTGATCACAGCTGCCTTGAACTTGCAGGACAGGTTCAGGTGCCAACCTCGGGACACGAGTGGCAGGGGATCTATGATTAAACTTACACTACTGGTGGTGGATAAACCAAGAGGTAAATTTTTCCATTTGTCTACTGCTGCCTGCTATGAGCTGGGGATTATTCACCACAAAGAGGAGAAGGGAAATGGGGCTGGCTCCTGCTGACACATGGGCCAAGTCCAGTGCTCTGTGTCCATGGAGAGGTCCCCAGGAGGATGTGGGGGTAGGAGGGCTCTGTGAATGTCTCTTCCCTTTGTGTCAGGCCACACGATGGGAAGAAAGAACCCTGCAACATGTCAGATCCATCAGAACCAGGAAAGCTGACATCCTTTTAGCTTCTTGGATTTGGCTGGGTTAGGTTTGGAGGTGGACTCAATGATCTTAGAACCATTTAAGCTGGAAAAGAGCTTTATGAGTCTGTGGCAGGGCAGGCAGGTGAGCTGCCAGCTCTGCTAGGAAGGCAGAGGCCACAGCAGCAAGGTGTTCTTTTGTTTCCTCAGCTGTCTTCTTTCTCCTTGTGAGGATTCTCTTGGATAATCATCACAATGTAAATCATCAATGCTTGTTCCAGGCCACATGGTCACTTCTTGATGCTTTCTAGGAGACAATTAAAGTTGGGGTGATCCCAAGTAAAATAGCCTCAAACAAATGGATGCTTCATCTATATGTTATCTCATATGCAGGGAGTTCACAGAATCAGAGAATAGGCTGATTTGGAAGGGACCCACAAGGATCATCAAGTCCAACTCCTGACCCTGTGTATCACCATCCCTGGGAGTCACACCATGTGCCCAAACACTTCTTGAACAGACAGCTGTGACCAGTAATGTCTTAAAATCAGATCCCTCTGGTAGAACAGCACAGTATGAATGATGTTGGGGAAAGCTGTGTGATGGAACCCTTTTCCCTTGCCAAAGTATAGATGAACAGTACATCAAACCTATGGCAGTGTTACTTGTGGAATAGTAAATGAGTCAGATCTTGCAGTCTGTCAAGGTCCATATTCAGTTTGTCCATAGTTTGTGCCCTTAATCAGTTTTCATTCTGAAGATCAGATGAGCTGCAGTGTCCTGTACAATGCAGCTGAAGTGGCTGGAGTGAACTCTCCCATTCAGCAGCTTTTACCTTCTGCAGTTCTGACTCCCCAGAAGATCTGCTCAGCGTTTTGAAGGAGTTCTGATGAGCTGTGATATGACAAAATAAACAATGGTGTGCAGTGTTTGCACAATGGCTCTTGTACATACTGCTTTGTGCAAGACAATCCTGTGGCCTGAAGCCTGGAGAAACCTCCTTTGTAGCTCAGTCAGCTTCTTTGATACAGCTTTTATCTTACCCTTTACTGTGTTTATTGCTGGCAGAAAACAAGAGTAAATGTATAGATAAACTTCAGGGTCTTATCATCTTGGTTAGAAGGGTAATCCTGCCTCCATTCATGTAAACAGCTAAATTCCTTCTGATTTCATTTGTACCAGGGTTTCATCTCTTTGAGTACGTTTTTCTCCCTCTATTTGCAGTCCTTGAAGCAATCACAGACTGCTGTCTACCACCTGCATTCCACCAGGCACAGGAATTGTTGTTGAAGGCTCAGCACAAGCGGAAAAACCCTCCTTGGAAACTTTCAGATCTTTAGACATTTCTGGGACAGGGAGCGAGGTGGGAATTCATGGACCAGGGGCTGAAAACCCATCAGGTACAGGAGGGAACAGCTGGGGGAAAGGGTCAAAGCTGCAAACTCCCCCTCTGATGCAGCTGCTGAAATAGGCATCATTCCCTGCACTGCCAGCAGAGCACAAAGGCTAAAATCTAATATTAGAAAGACAGTGATGAGCATTACATCTTGAGGTTTTAGTGTTTTAATGTTGTTTCTATGGTACCAGTACCTGGAATCTTCAGAAAAATAAAATAAAATTTAATGATAACAACCAGAGAGCCACTGCCCTACTTCTATATATAGAAGCCCTCTGTTGTAATATCATGATTTCAGATCTGATAAGGGTGTTTCCAGTGCCATGAAATGATTTTTGCTGTCTATGGCTCATACAGGTGGAAAAACAACATGTACATTCATAATTCCTTTTGTGAAATAAATATTCTACTTTACTGGACAAATACAGATGAAGATTCAGATATTGGCTGTCCTAGAACTTCAGATCTCCCATTTGTTATAGATCAGATGTAGGTCTGACATTTACAGCACAAACGACCCCAGCATTGACCTAAGCAACCACCCATGATCCAATCCAGTGGAATCTGGGCTAATGTAAGTCACTACAAGTTGGCCATAGGAGTCCAGAAGCACTGGAGGCCACATAGTTTTATCTGTATCTCCATCACTTGGAAATTGAAATGCAGCTTATTTTAGAAACAAGTTAGCCAAGTGCTGCTGCGGGACATTGGTTAAGATAAACAAAAATTAATGTCCTGTGTGAAATATCATTGGAGATGGAAGTTCAGCTGCCCAAGTTTGAGTTCATGAGAGACATTTGGCTCTTGAAAAACTTCACTAATAACTTCTTGAAGGTGAACCTGTGGGATTCACTAGCCCAGACTGGGCTAATCTAATGGAAAGGTCTTTCCTGACCTGGAGGAGAAGACTTTGTGATTAAGGAAGAACTAACCTGTACTACACATTCTATCAGAAAGGCAGCACTTGCCCAAACATAACACCCCTGGTAGCACAATAGGAGAGCATCTTGGGTTTACACTGTGGTGAGAAGAGTCTCTAGGGTTACCTACAGGTGCTCCTCTCAGGGCAACAACAGATGCATCTCTCCTTAACTTACTTGAAAAGTCTCTTTCTGTGCCTTCTGACCAGTGGGCAACAGCACATTTCACTCAAAAAATTTCTTTCCATTTATGAGGCTGCAGCAGAACTCAGAAATACTGCAGACAAGTTAACTGCTCTTGAAGATCAGACAGGAGGGAAAAGTATTCCCTAACTGACATGATAGGTTGTCCCAACACAGGCTTTATTCTAAAACAGTTTCATCTTTCCAAATGTAAAAATCTAAAACAGTGGTGAAGGAGGCTAGGGTTTCTTTTTTGGCTCAGCCAGCTAACCTGGAAAGGTATATCTGTGCAGTCAGTCAGGAAAGTAGCAAAATTCCTGGTTGTAGCTCTTGGAAATCATTGCAGAAGCAAAGCCAGGTTATTTGTTATCATCAGAAACAGTCTGGAAAGAGCACGTTAAAATGTGGCTTTGATTTATTCTAGGACCTAGGGTTCAAGTTCAAATCCAAACCAGGATTAAAAAAGACTAGAGTATTCAGCAGGAGATTTTGGCTTCAAATGATAGAAACAGTGAGGGATCTTGCTGGCTTTGGTGACAGGTCAGGTTTTTAAATTACCTTGATTTTTGCACACCTCCTCTTCCAGATAATTGAAACCATATTGTGTTACATGTATGCAGCATGAATTTCCATTGGTAACGTGTCTTTATCTTGAGACATTACTTCTTTTTTCTCCTGTAACTGAGACAAAGAAGCTCCTTTTCTCTATCCCTGTCATCTTCCAGCTCCTGTTGAACAATCTGGGCCTAATTTGAATTCCAGAGATGAGGAATAACCTGATATTTTGCTTACCTTCGTGAATGAAAGGTTAATTCTGTACATCCAAGATTTATACTGCATGCTAGTTTAAGGGCATTTTACCGCACAGCTGGTGAGGGATTTTCACAAATACAAGAGAGGACTGTATGTTATTTTACTTTTCCTTTCAACTCGCTTTTTTTTTCATAAAGTTCCCAGCTGACTGCACACTCTTGAATGCAACAATCTGTTTAATCTAGTTTTAGTCTTCCTTTTCCTGTTTTGCTGTTTACTTTTCTTCCCATGCCAGTAGCGATTGAGGCAATACTGTGGGTCCATTATTTTTTTCAGGCATCTTGGAATGTATGTGTTGGCTTTGCTCTGTGTGTGCATGCATGAGAGAAAGGGAATAAACATACACATGTCCAATTAGTACAGTTAAATTAATGAAGAGCAATCTACGAATCTCCTTTTTCTGAGAACTTGGAAATGCTGGGATCTTTTGCCATGTAGCTTTCAAAAACTTCAAAAGCAGCTATAAGGTCACAGTCTAATACTCCCTTCTGTATACTCATGTCTTTTCTAAAAATATTTCCCAACTTAATGTGTGGAGCAGGAGGGCAGAGGGGCAATGGCAGTGTTTATGACCAAAGTGCAAAGATGAGGAAGAAAATTAAATCCACAAGAAAGCGAATCTTTTGATCTCTGCTTCATTTTCCTCATTACCAACTTAACAGTACCAGCAGTTATGTTTTAACTAAACACTGAGTTTATGGACCCATGTCTCTGTCTATAGATAAGGGAAGGTCAAGAGGAACTAAGCTGATGCTGTCTTTGCTTTTGCACATCTTCCTTGAATTGGGACACCCAAACAAGTCAGTGGGAGCCTAAACACCACCAATGATTTGGGTGTGCTGCTTCTTGTAGTGGGTGAAATACAATCAAAGACATCTGTACTGGATAGACACAATCCTTAGAAGAAGGAGTCTTAGCAATATTACAAGTGAAGAGGCCTCTAGGATCCATGAAACTTGAAAGAAAATACCACAGTAAACTGAATAGCAGCAAAATTAACCCAGCTAAAAGAGTTTGGAAGGGAGTGTTAAAAATCCAGGCTTTATGTCCCTCCTATTTTTTTTCTCTTTGGTTCTTGAATTGTGAGAGACCCTCAGGGGTCAGAAAAGCTGCAAATGAGAGGAGGAGGGAGGTGTATGGAGGATGTCTCTGTTCTATAGGAAATCTCTATCAAACCACCCTCTGGAGCAATGAGAAAAACTTATTTCCAGCCAGTGTTTCTGCCTCTCATTCCACAAAATAAAATCAAAGGAGAGACTCAGTTTCACCCCATCTCCTTACCTTCAAAATTAACCTTACTGACTCCTGCCCACCAGAGGAGTTCCCTGTCAGGCTGAGAAACACATGCATTGTTTGAGAACTCAACAAAGTGATCACATCCTCTCCATCACTGTCACTGTCCTGGCTTCACTCCTGGTTTGTCTGTTCCAAACACCAGTAGAGACAGTGAACTGAGCCTGCACAGTGTGTCTGGCAGCCCCAAGGGATGCCTTGAATGGTCCTTCCAAAACACTGACCTGTCACAATTCATCCTCCAGGTGAGGAGACTGATGTCCTCAGAAAACCCATGTGCACCAGAAAGGAGTTTAGGTTGCAATGAAGAAGTCAAAGAAAATCCACAGGTCCCAAAGAAGAAATAAAATATGAACTAGTCTGCAACTAGCACCAATACCATCTGAAGAAAAAAAAAAGCTTTTTCTTTCTGTGCTTTCTTCCAATGTACAGAAAAATAACGTAGCCAGATTCTACCCTCCTGAAACTACTGAAACACATAAACAAGTAGCCTGGGATTGGACATTAAGGAAAACTTATATTAGGGCAATTCCCAGAGGGAAATAGCACCAACAGGTGTGTGCATTGGAGAAATAAGGTATGTCCCCTATTACTGGTACCATTTATAACTTTAGGTCTGAGTACACAGCTAGTTCTGAAATATTTCTAAAACAAAAGGCAAGAAAAGAATAATGATTCCTGAGAAGCCAATATGCTGGCTCTGACTGATGCTGGCTGCAAACATGTCTGGGTGAGCTGAATGTGGAGTTAAGCACACACAGGTCATTTCAGACTGTCCTGCAGCTGAGTAACATTTCACCCTGGGGAAGGTCCCCTTCCAAACCCTTCCACTGTTCCACACAGGCTTCCTTTCAATGCCGTTGTCTGTTCCCAGTGGGTTTTCTTCATCTTCACTCTTTCTGAAGATTTTGGGATATTCAGAGAAGCTGCTGTACTAATTTTTTCAGATGTTTTGAGTTCTGAAAGTCTTCACCTGCAGAGGATTTATCCTGTAAGGCATTAATTACAGCTTTATTTGAAGAAAGAGAACTGTTCACAAAGTGAAGGGTGCTCAGTTGCTTCTTAGACACTAACAGGAGCAATTCTGAATGGAGATCTGTTCAGGTGTGCTGGACATTTGCATGTCAGCGTGCAGAAAAAGCAAGCAAATGCAAATGAATGTTCCTGAAACAGCAGTGGAAAGAAAATATTTTTTTACATACCCTAAAAAGACCTTGTTATAAGGATCATGATAGCAAGAGCCCAATAGCAAGAGACAGCAGTGCTAAACTTCCAGAGCAGGAGATGAGAACTGGCTGGAATGGAGCTGGGATTCACTCAGACTTCACTGAGATCCCTAGCTCAGTGTTTTATTAAGCACCCAGAAGTGCTCAAAGCCCTAGAAAACTCCTTTAGGTGTAATTTGGGCTGCATAACTCTGAATGCAGGAAGCCTTCCTAAACCCCACAACATGTGGTTTGTGCACATGTGCATGTGAGTGCAGGCATGTGCTCATCAGGGGAGCAAAAAGGAGGAACTGAGGCAGCAGACCCATGACTCAGGGTGTGTGGAGATTGGTAATGTAACCCTGGTATTGCAGCAAGTTTGGATCTTCATTCTGCAGCACCTGGGCTTCCTCCCAACAGAAAATGCTGCAGGCTACACTTATGCTTAGCAGTTAATTATCTACGGGAGCAGGTAAGGGATTAGTGACCAGGTAGAGTTTCACACCTGTCAATGGGGTGAACACTGTAGCTGCACAGAAATGTTTGGCAAGAGAGGAAATAATACAGCTTTTCCTATGCTAAACCATAAGCCCCTTCCACATGAACTGAAGGGGAATCGTCTCCTGTTGGTGGAATGTGACGTGCCTGGACGAGATGTGGTTCAAAGTCATGTTGCTGCCTGTGCCTGGCAGTAATGCTGGCTTAATAAATGCCTGTCCTCCTCTTACACCCATGCCTACCTCTGTACTGCAGCCCCCACCCCTGCCTTTGGTGCTGTTGGAAACCAGCCATGGAGATACCTGGTTTGAACAGCAAAAATAAACCCAAACCTTTTTAGGAATGCTGGCTCACAGCCAGATCAATATCCTGACCTGATTGGCAGCACTGATGCAAACCCCAGGAGGGCCAGCAGGACCCAGAGGGCAGAGCACAGAGGTACCAGCCAGCAGTGAGGGGCAGCAATAGCTCAAGCCTAAATTCCTGCCAAAGACTTTGCATCACGACCCTGGAGCTGGAGCCACAGTCTGGGGAGCAAAGCTCAGCTTAATCCAGTCTCTGTTCTGAACAATGCAGGGATACCACAGGTTTAACCCAGCTTTTACCTCTGCCTTTGAATTAAGCATCCTGAATTTAGGTTTGCATCTTACACCCAAAGAAACCTTATTGAACAGCTTGTTGCTGCCAAGGTAATTAATCAGGAGATGGCAAAAGATCATTTTGTTTCATCCCAGATTTCAAACCCCATTTGTCTACTGTTCCTTGGCCTGTCAAGGTTTTCCCACATGCTGTGTGTACTGGGCATCATATGGTCTCTTACTTTTAGCTGTAGGTGATTGCAGCACAGTGCCTTCAAAGAAATCCCACTGATACTGTCTGTTAGTATTCAAAACCAATCAAATGTTAATAGGCTTTTACAAAACTTTACCTATCAAAATTTTTTTCTGCTCTCACTTTCATTCTCACAACCTGTGTCCCAAGTGAAAAGACACCTGCTCACTGGATTGACCTATCACAAAACCAAAAAAAAGGTTCTTGTTTTTCCCCTTCTTCACCAATATCTTTTGGCTATTGAAAATGTAGCACTTGTATCAGCTCACTTTAACTGTGTTTCCTCCATTCCCTGATAAACACATCTAAGTTTAAGTGTTGGTTGCATAATTTACAGATTGCAAGAGTTTACTCTTTTTAGATTCAGTAAATGTTTAAAGTACTCAGGTGTCATTTTTTTAGTACTAAGATGGAGTCACAAAGTCAACTGATGAATGGAACTGAGCAGTTTCCAGGGTCAGGTTCAAGCTTGTAAAAGGAGATGAGTTACTAAAACTTAAAAATTCTCGGAAGCTCCAATCTTTCCCCAGCAAGAATAGAATCATAGCTCTTTTTCTCTCTTTCCATGTGTAGCATTATACAAGAAATGCAAAGTAAGATATGAGCATCTCTTGAGCATTTGTTGAAATCAGCATTCTGGTCATTGCTGGAGGTTCTTTGTGCCAGACAGAACTATGCTTTTCCCAAATAACTCCATCTTGGCCCCTGATACTGCATGTGCTTACTTGATTATTCTGAATACTTCAGAGTACTTTTATAGCTCTCTCATAATGAACTGCCAAGTCTGTTTTGAATATGTTAATCTCAGGATTAAGTTAAATATAAATACATGCCCCCAGCACTCTGAAGGATTGATGCATTTTCAGTTTAATCTCTGAGGATTTTAGTACCATTCAGAAGAAATGTTCAATATCAATCCAGCATTGCTTCCAAATAAGTGCACACTTTCATGAGGAATTTATGTGAATCCCATTATAGATATGCTGGGATCCCTATTTTATAGTTACAGAAGAACCAAAACACCAAAGGATGAAGGGAGTGGTGTGACAACAGAATACATTAATTTTTTGGATAGGACAGGATTAAAAAGTGCTGCCATATGAGATCAAGTATTTACATGGTCTAAACCCTTCCAGTTCCAGTTTATTTTAAAAATTCTGATGGATTAACTCTGAACAACCAAGCTTTATGCCAGATCAGTGCCTCATTTCCATCCCAGCTATATGTTGAACCCCAGAGCAGATGTGGGGTGAGCACAAAGGCGACACAAACTGCACCGTGCACTCCAACAAGTTCAACAGATGTGCCTGCTCCAACATAAATGTGCTGAAAACAAATTTGGAACTACACAGATCCAGGTTTTTTTGCTCATGTAACCATGGCCTTACAACTTGCAGTGAGAAGAGTTGTGGTCTGGGGGACCAGGGCTCCTTGGGCATCTGTGCCCTTTCCCATCCTCATCCTGGCAAGCAGAGCTGAGAGAGACCAGGGAAGTTACAAAAATCGTGGACAGACTGTGAGACCCTGAGGATATTTGTGAATTTGGGACAGTAAAACAGCATTGGTAGTAAAAATGGACCCAGTGAACAGCAAATGGATTGCTGAAGGCATTCCAAGAGCCTGAAACCCAGGTGCTGCAGTGCTGCCTGGCTGCACCAAGGACCAGAGCTGGGCTGGGGGTGACAGGTCTGGGCTGGGGGTCAGGGATGAGAGGGGGCACTCATCCCCTCACTGCTGTGCCCTGCTCCAAATGGAGACTGGCTGTGGGCACTGGGAATCAGCTCTGCAAATCTTACAGAGTTTAACTCAGGGAAACAGAACTGAATGCTCTGTGGTGAGGAGCAGATAAAGAGTGTGACCTTGCTCCTTATTTTGTGACTCCATTTTTAAAGCTGAAGTAGTGTGGGGGGAGAGGAATAAGAAACGTCCAAAATATGTGTATGAGAACTTTGTCAATCCTTCTAAAATGTGTGTTATATTTATCTTCATTGTATATGGCATAAGATTTATATTATAACTGGCACTTTTATGGCACCTTTCCTCCGTAACAACTTTCTTTCAGAAATCACAAAGATATTTACAAATGCCCATCAATTAAGCCTCACCTAATCATTGTGTGGGTAATGGAAATTATTCTGTTTGCTTTCCCATCCCTTCTAGACTTGTTTAAATGACATGAATCTTCAAGAATTAAGAAAAACATCAGCAGAAACCTATGAAGAATGCCCTGTTTGGGTTTTTTTCTCTTCGTTTCCCCCCCCCCCACCTTATTTTAACAGGCTACAATCATTCCTCCATCCCTGTATCAGCTCTGTGGTCAGCTTTCTTTCTTTAAAGTGAGATTTAAGGCTGTGTTTGACTTTTCAGCCATGGAATGACTTGAGACTGATGCAGACACCACTTCACATCACTGTGTATCACAGCTGTGATCTGCTGAGGTGCACACAGGAAGGCAGGAGCTGACACAGCACACAGCCTATATTGCTTTCCTTGTTTCAGTTGCTCCTCCCTTAATAAAAAATAATTCCGGGTTTTGTTGATTTTTAGGGCATGTTGCTAGATCTTACCTTTGCTATTAAAAAAAAAAGGTTTAAAGTGTATAGAATTTAGGTGTGATAGTATATATGACAGGGCATGATGGAGAGGGTAAGCCTGGCTATTTATTGCAGATAAAAAAGTAATAGAATTGTAAAATATGTATTATTTTTTAAATCATTCTAGCCTGAGGCAGGGTTAGCTGAAGAGGTTTTTCCAAGGCCGTACCAAAACGTTTATATTCCAGACTCAATAATGTATCTATTTCATGATGATAAACAATCTCAGGCATCACCTTTGAAGTCTGGAAAAGTTAGCAGCTTGGTAAATAATTTTCAAAACGTGAGTGCTTTTCAAAGTAACACTTGATGTATTTCCATGCAGCTTTGGGGAAGCTCTTGGAAAAGTCATTGATGGAAAGGAATCTGATGTGAAGCTCTTAAATCGTTCAGTGGGGGTTTTTTTTCAGATAATACACTTGAAGTTGGTGATTTTTTTTCATAGGGGCCTTACACCTGGTATAAAGATTCTTGGTTTATTGAAGATATATAGAGCTTTTGAGGAATCTGTCTCACTTCCATGATGTTTATGAAGAGGACTTGTACATGGGCATGACTGAGCATCTCCATTCAAAAGCACTGAGCCTTCTGCTTCCACACTGTCAGCCAGGCACTTGGACATGCTCCCTGATGGCTAGACAGGAAAAAAGGCATTGTTAGGTTTATTTTTGCTGCTTTTATGACTAAAAACACACTTAGCAGAATTCTGAAAGGAGGAGGAAACCACAAGTGCACGCAATGTGGCCAAGGCTCCCCTGGGTAAGAAGAGTTGGGAGCAAGGCTGGGCTGGCTCTTCCCTCTCCTCTCTCTGGGATTTATGGTCATCCCGTGATCCAGGGGCTGGAACTGCCAGCACCAGAGGGGCTTATGAGTCCTGTTGTTTTAAAGTTATTTGTGCATTCACTGTAGGCATTATGAAATTGCTATGGGTTTTTTTTTATCTCTGAAGAGCCAGACTTCTGAGCCACCAGTGTAGCTCCCTAATCACAGGCATGGAAACTCCTGAACTTTAACTGGAAGTGTTATCTGGGCAGTCTTCTTTCAAGTTACTTTGGGGAAAAATCAGTAATCATGATTGTTTAAAAAGCTTATATTGAATGCTTTGCTATTGCAGAGCAAAACCTGCTGAGTCACTGGTAACAGTTTAATTCCAAAGTTGGCAACATTTCTCATGGATTGCCCTGTACACAAAAATCTCCATACTGCATATGTGTGTAGTTAGCAGTAAATAAGGCTGTTGGATTTAAAAGATACATTATTGTTTTAAGAATATAAGTGTTTTGGTATGGCCTTGCAAAATCTCTTAAGCTATGAAAAGAAGTCCCTCAAGTTGTACCTTGACTGATTTAAAATAAAGATGAATTTTTGACAAAACACCATTTGTAGCATGCAGTATGAAGATTCCCAGTGTGTGGCAAAATGCTTTCACGATACCACTAGAGAAATCAAAATAAAGAGCAGAAACTACTTAGGAATTCACAAGAAACCTTGGTGGGAGCTAGGAATAAAGCCCCCATGTCTGGTGCTTCCACTCGGCAAGAAAAATAAATGTTTACTTATTAAAAAGTTTATTTCTAAATTGTCAGGTATGGCTGCCCTTTACAGGAAAGCGGGTGCATGACTGGCAAGGGAAAAGAAAAAATTAACTGGAAAAATAAATACTGTGAAGAGGAAGGAGATACAGCACAGAGGAAAACTACTGTGATAGAAAAGGCCAATGGATCAGCAGAAGTTTGCTGGTATGTGCAGAAATGACAACATCTGATTTATTCTTTTTTTACAGGGAGAAGAAGCTATTAAGCATATTTCAAGTCATTCCTGCTGGTATTTTCTCCCCCTCTTCTTTCTTTGTAGTTGTGGGTTTTGTTGTTGTTGGTTTTTTTGGTTTTTTTTTCCAATGACAAGAAGATAAACTGCTGGTTGTAAAGACTGCTGCAGGGGAAACACTGGGGGTATAACCACCTAATTATGAATTTCCTGAATGTGCAACATGACCAGGAGCAACTGGACAGGATTAGTGCTGTATGTTTCATCTCCAGCTGTTTCATGAATGCCAATCTCCAAACTCTTCCAAGAAGAACATTTTTTTTTCCATGGCCCTACTTTTGGCTTTAACAATGCCAGCAATACTGCTTTGTTTTCTTTAGAGCCCGAACTGAAACAAGAGCTTTCAACAAAACAAACCCCAAGCAAACCTAACGAGCCAAAGAGCTGCACAGTGTTAAGGAGATTTAGCTGAAATATTTGTAAAATATCAAAAGGAACATCCTCCTCGTTGGCAACATTGGAACTAACACTGCAGAGATGCATGATTACGAGACAATAAATGAGAGTATTTTCTTCTGGTGCAGTGGTCAGAAGTTATTGTTTTGAATAAGCACCACTGGTGTGTAATCTTCACGGCGAGCTTCTTGAATTGGTGAAGTGCCAGCCCTCTCTGGAAGCTCTTAGCAGACAGGAACTTATTTAAACTTATAAAACCAACGTAGACGAAAAAATGTAAAAAATGCCCTGTGTAAGGCCTCAGCTTGCAAACAGACAAATTGTGAAGACAATGGTGCTTCTCATGGAAGAGAGGGCAGCAGGAACCTTTTCTTTCCATGATGCCTTTGTAAAGATTAAGAAACAGCTTACAGAATATTATCCTGACTAACAATAACTTCTGGGGTGTCAGAAATCACGTCTTTACAATAATGGCACGGGTCTTTAGAGAGCCTCTTCTAGCTGCTGGTGAAGTTCTCTGGTCTTTTGTGACTTCTAGTAGAGTTTGACTGGACATATCTGTTGCTTAGTAGTATCTGTATTTATTGCTTGGTAAAATCTCTGTGAGATTCAAAGGCCAAATTAAAGACGTAACCATTAAATGTAATAAAATGATGTCCAATAAGTAATTGGTTTTATCACACTGATATGTAATGCAAAGTTACAATGCACTGCACTAACAGAAGAGGCAGGGAAATTTTATTTCAGAATCATACAGAGGTTACTCCTTTGATCTTTTCCCAACAATAAGATTTTTGGGGCTTAATTTCTTCACGTTATTGAGCATGAGAAATCCTGACCTGTGTTATCCTAAAAAGGGAAAAATCTGCCAATTAATACCACGAGTACAAACTCTGTCAGTTCATGAATGCAAACCTGTGAATATATGCTGAGTGAATAACTGGCATTCATTTCCTCTAAATAGAGAGGTACAGACAGAAATCCTGGTTCGTGCTAATGTTTACATGCCCTACTTATTTAGAAAGACTGTCCTGCAGAATTTTGGATTCCCTGCAGTAAAAGTGACCATTATAAACTACAAACACTTACCCAGATTTTCTTGCATGTGCCAGTCTCCACAGGAGCTATATTGAAAAGAAAGCATTGTAAGGATTGAAGGAAATTATCGTGTTTTAATCTGTACAATCTAATTTGCCTTTAGCTTTCTTTCTTTTTTCTTTTGGTCACATAAAAGAGAAAAAACTACCATGACCAGATTGTACTGTGTGAGTTTGAGCATTCAATTGTTTGAGTTGCACTAACTTTATCCATTTGTGAGGCCTACTGACAGAAAAGCAAATTTATTTTATCTTATTTTAAAATAAGAACAGATTATATGGCCTTTTCTTCATTCTGTGAGAGGAGTAAATGATGTACCACAGGGAGGGGGAGGGAGGAGAGGTGAGACATAATTTTGTTCTGGGTATTTTTGTGAGGAGATCTTCCACATTTGCTTTGAGCATCCTGCCGGTCCCACCTCTCAAGTGGCAGGGTGAGGTCCAAGAAAGGGATGCTTCAGGGCCACGTTCTCAGCCTGAGGGGTCACTAAAGACAATTTTGCTGAGTACTTTCTTCATCCAATTTGCTGCTGGCAAAAAAAAAAAAAAAAAAAAAAAAAAAAAGAAAGAAAGAAAGAAAGAAGTGTGAACCTGGAGCTGTTGCTATGGATGAATGTAAACTGTTGGGACACTGAGCCCTGAGTCCTCACCCCACAGCTGCTCAGAGGTGTGATAATGCACATGGAGAGAAAACTCCTGCAGCCACAGTCCATCCAGTGTTTGAGTGGAACCATCACCCTCTGTGCTGGTGCTATGCAGGGTTAAAACTGACTGAGGGCGGTATATCCCAGGTAAAAACCAACACATTAGTCAGCAAATAAATCAATCAAAGCATGCTCTGTATGCTGTCAAACAGTACCAATGCCAAGATCTCTGCCTGCCTGCCCTCCAGAATACAGAAGATGCTGCTTGTGGGAATAGTAACAGTTTAACTCAAATCCCATCAGAAATGTGAGGGGAAGTATCCTGAGAGAATAAAGACTTCACAGCCTTGGCAATGATGTCTGATCTCCAAGGCCATATCCCAATTGTACAGAGACATGGGCCCCTCTCTGGGTTTTGCCACCAAATAGGAGGGAATGGCTGACGGAGATGATGGCACAATACAGGATTTAGAACTGGTTTGGATCCATCCTCAGTCAACAGTGCCAAAATTGTTACTGTGTGATGGCTAAACAATTCCAGCCTGAAAGGAGTTGGGGGTTCTGTCTGGTCCTGCTGCATCTGCGGCTTCAGAGTGACTGTCATGGGGACAGGGACCCAACAGAAGGACCAAAGAAAGACAGAGCTCAACCCCTTCATCCTGCTCCTCTGCAACAGCACATGAGGGAAGAGAGATGGAAAAGATGTGCTATTGCATTTCTGACACCACTCGCTTCCTGAATAAACAGAAAGATCTCACTGTGATAAAAGATAAATATGCATGTTATTGAAAAAAAAAACAAAAACCCAGACTCATCAAAACAGAAAAATTAGTTCATAACTTTGGTCTGTATTTATTTGGATGATAGTTTAGGTCAGTCATTTTCTCCAGTGGGACTTGTCTGTCCCTGCTGTGTCATCACTTAACCTAATCCTTTTCCTTTTTCAGTGGCAAGAGACATTTCCTCTTGGTCTGATTAATGCTCTTTCTAGATGAGCTGGCTCAGGGAGTAAGCTGTTAAAGAAATAGTTTTATCTGTTATTTATGTAGGAACTCTCTGATGGAAAGCAATCCTTGCTTCACTCTCCCCTGCCCTGTCTCTCAGCTCCTGAGCCATGCCCAGGCTCCATTTGATCAGTTTATTGTTGCTGGTAACCATCTGCTCTTCCAGTTCATCAGGGCCGTGGGGGTGAATGGAAGGAGCTCCAAGGAGAAGGCAACATTTGCTCCAGGTCCAGGCTGACCTTGCTCTAGTTTTTGTGAGTCTGCCCTCCTGCAGTTTCAGGTGAGACTGGAAATATCCCCATGCCTGGGGCCCCTGCTCTGAGTTTCCAGATGAGGACCAGCTTTTTAGATAGATAAAAAAGCTACAAATCAGCCCTACGGTTCCATTTCTTTCCTCTTCTTTATTTCTCTTTATTTTGCTTTCTCCAGGTTTGAGTTTATTTATTCTTCAATTTAAATATTTTTAAAATAATTTTCTAACTCATGTCAATGATTTTTTCCCTTCTAAACCAATGCCTTCACTGTCCCTTCTCTCTCTCTTTTTTTTTTTCACAAAACTGTCTATGAGACCAAGTAAAGTCTTTACAACCCCAGTGAATAATTAATCTCATCTGGTCTGTAACTCTATCCAGGACTATCAAAAAGTTTGCATGTTTTGGGTCAATAATAAAACAAAACATTTTTCTACTTTTAGATTTTATGCATTACAAAAGTTTTTGCAATTAACGACGAACAATACTTAGTGCTGGCTGACCATTCCACATTGAAAAATCTTTCCCATGGGAAAAGTGCCTATTTGTTATTTTCATAGGAATTATCTATTTCAGATAACTTTATTTTCATTTTTCTGGGTTTTAGTCATGTACAAAAAAGCCCCAAACCCAGCCTATTTGGCCATGATGCTTTTACTCAGCCTTGATGCTAAACTGATTTTTCTTTAGTGTGTGTTTCAGCATGAAGCAGAACATCAAGGAGTCCTATGGGAAAAATGCTTGTGTTGATATTTTAATGGAAGATGAAGAAAATACACCTGGGCTGCCTCAGACTCCAGAGGGTTTTCCAGTTTTTGAAAGGAAACCTTGCTCTGGTGGATAAAGTGGATCAATCATTGATAAAAGTTGCTGGGAAAAGTAACACTGAAGAATACAGTGATGGAGAGAAGGCAGAGCACAGGACGTGTGGGCAAAGAGCTCCTGCAGAGGAAAGTTGGCTTCCCCAAGGACCAAGGCTAAATCAAAAGACCCTTCATAGCACGGCTGTGATCTGTGGTGGGGGTAAGGCCAACTCCTATTTTAAGCTTTTCCTGTGCCCAGATTAAAGCTCCAGTCACGATTCCCCCATGGCTTGGATGCAGTGCTGAGGGGTGAATGACCACCATGGCCCCTCCTTGGGGCTCTCTTCCAGAGCCAGGGGATAAACTTCTCTTCTTTAGGGCTGCACAATTTAATAAGTCAGGGTATTTCTTTAGCCCTGAAAACATTGCCTAGAGCTTTCCCTCCTTGCTTCCAGCCGATGGGAATGTAGGAATGACCACACTGATGGCAGCACGGGCCTTGGTTTGCAGCAACCCGCAGCAGGCACCAAGGGGGGGACACGGATGGGGACATGCACTGACCCCAGCCTGGAACTGCTTGGGCAAAGGGCTACCCTGTCAGAAATGGCATTTTGGAGACAACTTTCCAACATCCATCACAACCACACACCCCTGCTAGGGCTGGGTGGACAGGGGAGGCTCCGTGGGTGATGTGTGCTCCAAGGGTCATATTTGGCCCTAAGTGAAGGGTCTACAAAACATATTTTATGAAGAACAGTAGTGGGAGGGCTTGTTTAATCTGGATTAGAGGCGGATCAGGTGAGACCACATCCCTCTCTACAAGTCCTTGAAAGGAGGTTTTAGCCAGCTGGGGGATGCTCTTTTCTCCCGCACCTGCAGTGAGAGGAAAACAGCCTTAAGCTGAGATAGGGGAGATTCAGATGAGACATTAGTAACAAATGTTTTACTTTTAGGGTGGTCTGGCATTGAAACGGATGGTGGTGGAGTCTCTACCCCTGGAGGTGCTAAAGAGGCGTCTGGACCTGGCGCTGGGCGATGCGGTTTAGGGGCTATAGCGGTGCTGCTGGCTGGGCGGCCGGACTGGGTCATCTTGACCCTTGACGATTCTCTAATTCTATTCTACGATTCGAAGAAACGACGAGCGGATCGCGGCGGGCGGACGAGGCGGAACGGGAACCGGAGCGGCTCGGAGCGAAGGAGGCAGGGGCCGCGCCCGGCCCGTGCCCGCCCCTCACGGAGTGCCCGCCCCGG
>WBNO01032994.1:566628-635918 GCA_013400575.1 Peucedramus taeniatus
CGGGTGTGTGCGGAGCGCCTGCCCGCGGCACCCCCCGAGCCGCGCCCCGCTCCGCAGCCCCCTGCCCGGCCGGGGGTGCGGGCAGGTGGAGGAACCGGGGGCTCCTCCGCCTCCAGAACGTCGGGATCCAGAGGGTATGTTGGAGAAAGAGCCGGAGAAAGGCGCGACCGTCTTCTCTTGGCCCCGTCCTCCCCGCCGGGCTCCTGGCAGAGGCGGCTCGGGGAAGGAAAGCCCTGGAAACTTTTTATTTTTGCTTGCCAGACACCTTTTTAAAATGGCATGCGACCAGCAGACGGAGTAAAAAAGAACAACCCTTTTTAAAAGCTTAACCTCTCTTAGGTTAAAGACCACAGCTGCATCCCCCCCTTCCCGGTTCTCAGAAATGTTCTATTTAAATAAGCTTTTGGCGGAGGTAGTGCGGCTTGGAGTTAAATGTAACGAACCATTTATCCCATCTATATTTGTAGAATAGGAGGCGCGGGGCAAGCCTGCCTCTCTCCATATTAGTAATTTTGTATTTCATTTGCATTTCTTTGTGTCCTTTGAGTGTATAAAAGTACTGGCCTTAAAGGGGTAGTTACCCCATCACGGGGCGGGGGAAGAACTGAGTTATGGAGAGATTGGAGTTCCTTGTTGGCGTTTTTTATTTTTGGTGTGGGTTTTTTTTTTTTTTTTTTTTTTTTTTTTTTTTTTTTTTTTCTATTCGGACTCCGTGCCGGTTCTGTGAGAACAGGATTCACATATCCCAGTTACCTGTGCCCTAACCACAGCTGCTGTATCCCTTAACCGCTTACCCTGCAGAACACAGGGCTCAGCCGGTATGTTCCTGAAAGGTGCCAAACCAGTCTAACTCGAGTTTAACAATGTGCTAGGTAATGGCATTTCAAACTTCCACAGATTTTTAAGTGTAGAACACTATTTCTCAACCTTTTTTTTTTTTTTATTTTGCAGCAGAGCTTGCTTAAAAGAGTTTGGGAGTGCCAGGCCTGGCAGTGCCTGTACTGGTGTGGGTCTGCGCTTTGTTCTGATGGGGAGCGGCTGGTCTGGACGCAGATGACACAATGTGTGCTTGGCTGGGAATCCAGATAAAGGCATCGCTTCCATAAACCTCAGGAATGGCCAAGGGCTGCCTCCTGAGTGGAAGCATCTTGCTCCTCTTGCCCCATTCACCTATGGCCAGTGTGTCTTTCTCAGCAGTCGCAGAATACGCTGCCGGTGCTACCAGTAAGAAAATGATTCTTGGCCCTATTCCCGGGGTCATTTCGGGTCTCGCACAGAAGCGGTCTGTTAGTGCTTTTCTCTTAATCTTCAGCACTTCTGTGGTTCCCTCTCGTTAATTTCAAAGCAGTTGTGATTTGTGGTTGTATTGGGACCCTGCTGTGGCAGAAAAGTCTGCTGCCCCAGAAGTATCGTGTATTGTTCTTCCCAGTTCAGTATCTTTTAGCTACTTTATGCTTATAATGTAGCTCAGCGATGAGTCTATGTGGAAGGTGATATATTTTACTTACTTTTTTTTCTTTTTAAAAATTTTGTGCCTTTGGGACTCATCTGGTTTGTGTTTGAGGTCACTGCTGGGACGGCAGTGAGAGGGTTTTTTTATACTGTTAGCCTATAGTTGGCCAAAGGATAAGAAATGAAGGTAGTCAGCAGCCAAAATAAGCTGATATTCTGCTATAGCCAAGAAGCTCAGAGCTGTAACTCCATACTGCAAGTATTTTATCTTTAGTCTCAGAAAAGTTTGTAACTTCCAATCTGAAATATGTTTATCCTGGCACTTCTTTTTCTACGTGTAGTATTTAGGAAACTGAAATAAGTTTTTTCCATCATACCTCTTTCTTAGCAGAAAATTTGGGTTTTCTTCTCCTCACTTTATAGTTTCCTTTATGTCCTCTGAGAAAGAGAAGCAGTTAAGGGCAGTCAAACTTCTGCAGTTCATAAATCTGTGCAAGAAAATATATACAGACCATGCAGCAAACTTCTGCATGTGTGTGGTTGTATTCATGAACTTTCTAATAAGTGTAATTGACTTTTTCCCTCAAAAATGTAGCTTGTCAGAACCAACATTTGCAGTATGAATAAATGTTTGTAGCGTGAGGATAAATGCCTACTAAGTACGTGTAATTAAATACAAGGCCCGGAGCCTGAACGCACCTGAATCAAACAAATTACTCTCCACAGTGCTTTTTTCTTCACTGTAGTCTGCCACTTCCCTCCAAAGAAAAGCCATGGGGGAAGATGGAGTGACCTCTTTGGAGCACTTGGAGTGGCAGTTTGGGACACACTGGGAGAGCATCCTGTCACTCCCCTGAGAATGTGGCTGTTGGTTTAAAGTCTGGAAGTAGTGTCCCAGTGCACCGGAATTGTTTTGAGCAACATGCCACAAGTTATCGAAATTCCATTTGTTTGCAGTAGCCTTTGGTGTACAGCAAATAAAATAAATAGCAGAAGAAGCCAGCAGAGCCCTGTGTAAATCTCAGCTGTGCAAAATACTGGCGAGGCAAAGTTTCTCAAGCGTTGCCCCGAGGATTTGTGCCTCAGTGATTGTCTCTGCCCTGCTGAGTGGTGGAGGATCCTTTGGAAACAGCAGTATCAAAACTCGTGTTGTTTACGGCCAAGGTTTAGTGTCCCTGTGTGATCCGTCCCTGGAGATGGAAGGTATGTGGGAAGAGGGAAGTTCTTCAAACAAGGCAGTGGAAATAGGAGCCGCTGGGTACACAGCGGTAAAAAGCCATCTACAGGCAGGAATGCTGGTGTGTCAGCAGGCAGATAACTCCAAACAGCTTCCAGTGGGGACGTGGTGGTTGGCGTTTTTATCAGTTTATTCTAAGCACCTCTTTGCAGAATTAAAGTTGGAAGCCTGCTCGCTGTTGGATTCCAGACAGCCAGGAAAAAAAAAAAAAAGCACAAACTAATTAAATGTGATTTATTGTGGAATTTGCAACAGTGTTGGAGAGATGAGTTGCCTTTCAGAAATGCTGCTGTGGATGTTAAATCTGTGCTTTGCTCTGGATGAAAAATGACGGTGCTGTTGAGCAAGTACACAAGAAAAACGGCATCTGTGTTAAAGTCTGTTCTTGAGCAGGAATATTCCCTGGAGGTCCCAGGTAGTGCAGCTTTGAGCAAATCTTTGTGGTGCCTTTAATTGGGAGAAGGATGGGTTTCCTTGAGGTTAAAATGTAGAACTTCTCCAGTGACATGCTTTCTGCCTTTCATCTGAGGAATCCTTTATTTACAAGTAAATTGTGCTTGTTAGAAGATACCAGACAAAAAGCCAACAGCATAAGAAACATTCTCTATTTGTTTTTCTAATGGTGACAGCTTATAATGGTGATATACTGAAAATTGCCATGTGTATACTCTGCTTAGTAAACTGCAGCTATGTATAGTGTTAGTTTTATAATATGAAGCAATAAACAATTCCTAAGTAATGAAATACATGTTTTATAATTTCTTTTTTTTGAGAGGACAAAACTGCAGCTAATACTGATCTGTGGCATTTGTTTGTTCTGGCATCTGCTCCTCATTCTATAAGATAATGCAATAACAAGATGGATTTAGGAGAGGAGTTTCTGCTGTTGTGTTTTTGTTTATCTTGTTGTTTTTTAGATTTAGAATAACTGAGAGCAAACACTTGAATTCTCTGGAGATGAAGGTGATAAGCCTGTCTGATTTTTCTGTGTTGAGTTAGTGTATTGCAGTTCTGTGGCAGCAATGCAAATACCTTAAAACATGCTTTACATCCTGGCCTCTTATACAAAACTATGGCCTTCTCTATTATTAGGTCCTTGCAAAGGACTCTAATAATAGAATGTGTGTATACATGTATTTAAAAATCTACTTCATGCTTCCAGGAATGCTTCATATGGAATGCTTTGGAAAGAGAGAAAGAAATTCCTTTCCAGAGGTTAATAAAAACTTCAGTAAGCAACAATTTTAGATGACCCTTGCCTCCCTCAGAGATGCTTGGGATGTTGTGGATAGATTTCCCCATGCTTTTAATCTGAACTAGCAAACCCACTCTGCTCTTAGTTTGTAGGTTCTCTGGGCCTCTGTGCAGCTGTTTTACATGGTTGCTCCCTGTTTTCCACTCGCCCACTAATAAAATGCCAATGTTTATAACCTAAATCCCTATGTTATCTTTTATCCCAAATATTTCTGGGATAAAAGAATTCCCAAATTTGACCAATCCTTTGGTCAAACCCAGAACTGTAGTGAAGTAGGATGGAGTGATTATTTTGGACCTTGACAGCAGAAACAGCGTGGGAGTAGAGAGTTGTCCGGATTTGTTTCAAGATGACCTTACAATTTTCCTTTAGTGTATGGTTAGTTAGCTGAAAGAATTCATTCCACTTTGTAACTTGCCTTTGTTGTAGAAGTATGTCCCTATTCAATGACAATTCAGGTAACATAAGTGACCTTATGCTTGCAGACACTTGAACTGATCTGGGTATGTTACTCAGTGTTACGTATTCCTCTACTCATTTATTTATTGATGTGGAATAATGCAGCAGAGAAAAAAGGATGAAAGCATTTGTGGATAATGAGAGTACTGGGTAGGTTTCCTTCTGGTCAGCCTGTATTTTTTGTGGATTTCATTTTTGTGATGTCAACTCACAGAAGGGAAAAAATTGCCTTCAGTGTCTTGTTTCTAGCAAATGTATGGCAACCAGCAGCATCACTTCATTAGAATGAATTAACAGAGCAGAAGAGACCCAGTGAGAACTGCAGAGCTTGTGGAATATTTTGGGGTCTGTAATGCCCAAAGAGTGGCGTTTTTTTGTCTGTAAGTGCTGATGGAAATAGTGAGTTTAAAAAGCAAAGGCACAGCTTTGGCTTGAGTGACTCCATCAAGGGTGCTGCTTTACTTGGGGACTCAGTATTTTGTCTTTCATATGATGTTAAAGTATCAGGAATAATGGCTTATGTTGAAGTGGAAAAAGTTCCTCCTTTTGTGACAAGATAAGTGACATTGGAATATACCATGTACCTGATTCTTCCAGATGTATTTGAACTGGATGCATTTTTGGGACCAAGCTGCACACATGATTGTGTGTGTTCTTCTGTTCTTGTAGCAGGTGGTAATTGGTGCTTGAGTTTGAGGGGTGTCTTTGGTTGGCTTGAACAGTTACAATGTTGGTCTTGTTTTCACCAGTTCTTACTTCACTTTGCTTGGAACATGCTGATGTTCTGTTCTTTAGTGCTATTCTAAAGCTCTGAGAAAATGATTTTATAGTCTTGTTAGGAGTTATATTTTTATTAACTGTATCAAAAATTGAAAAAAGGGGTTAAAAATAAACTGCAGATTTCCCCCAAAACGTGTTAGTGTTCCTCCATTATACAGTCCTGTATTGAACTGTGGCTACCTTGGAAGGCACAATTTTTAAGGTGAGGAATTTGTTCCTATTTGGTTACATTGTCTGAAGGATGGCAACACGTTTCTTGAGGGCTGATTTCCACTGAGTCATCCCCTGAGCAGGGCAGAGGGATGTTCAGCTGCTATCACATCTTCTGCTTTGGCAGGTTAACTAGGAAATTTGTTCTCAAAGCCTCTCTTGGGGAGGAGAGAGCAACAAGTCTTTATTTTCGAATGCTGCAAAGTGTTAGAAGCTGTGGCAGCTCAAAGAAAAGCAAATGAAGGAAAACAACTGTTTCTTACTCTGGATTTTTTATGGAATTGGCTTCTGCTTTAGTGAGGCTTTTTGTTTTGGTTTTTTTTTATTCCAAAGTCTCCTTTTCTCAGTGTCCCACTTGCCCATCCTTCCTTTAACACACTTATTCATTAGCCACCTGTGATTCCTGACACTACAGTAGGGTTTTCCTTCTAATTATCTCTCAGTATGATTTATGTTCTGTTGGTTGCAAAGCTGTTAAAGGTGATATTTGCCAAGCACTGAGGTTTCTTCTGCTCTTGTGCTCCAGGCTGAGGGCTTGGGGTGCAGCATTTGGTCACAGGAGCAGTGTTCCCCTTGAGCAGCCCATCTGACAATCCCTGTGTTTGGGGAACTGGGCAGCTAGAGACACAATACTTAATTTGGCACAGTGTTTGCTTTTAGCTGGCTTTTCTTGAATGCTTCAGATGTGGGTGAGGGAGGGGCAGCAGATCTATGTTTGTGGAATGCTGCATTCCCTTCTGTCTTCTTTCCTTTGACTTCATGCTCTGGTTGTGACGTGTGGCCTTTGTGTGACTAAAAGTGCAGGTATGTGGACGTGAGGAATGTGTCCATCCACATGTGCCCAGCCCTGCAGCCCAGGTGGCTGTGTCTTGGCCCCAAGGTGGGTGCAGATGTCCCAGGAAGGCTGTGGTGTGTGATCCTTGTGTGCCTCAGAGAGTTGAAGTGGCCTGGTCTGACAGGAGCGCGCGTGCTGCTCCTTGGATCATCGGTTGAGGCATTGTTGATGGTATGGATCCCAGCCTGCCATACAAGGAGGGAAAATCCATCTTCAAAAGCTGGTTCTGAGGAATGGGTCAGAAGTTTCCTGGCTTGGTTGGCAAGGGTATTATTATAAGGAAGGAAATGAGAGATTGGCAGTATAGTGAGGTGGCCTTGTTTTGGCTGTTGTGTGTAAGAGGTGGCAGCGTTGGAAGGAGTTAAACTGCACATGGTCTGTGGAGAGCTTAGGCTTGGAGAGTAAGCCAGAAGCAGGATGAGCTGCAGAAAGTTGGTGGTGATATGGAAAAGAGAAAGGGATTTTTAAAAAAAAATCTGAATTCAGTATAAATCATAGTTAAGTGGTGCTTCACTGTGTCTGTGTTGATGTCTGAGCATGGACATATGTTTTCTCCTCTTAAATGAGTGACTTTATGTGGCTTGGAGGAGCAGAGAAAATGTCAGTGTCACAAATAATCCCCCCTAGAACTTGTGGAGTGAAACAACACTTATGATTCTGGATCAGTTCAAAATGACTCAATAGCCAAAAGCCTGACCCCTGCTCCCTGTGTGCACTGTGACCCTGCAGGCTGTCAGCTCTGAAGAGTTCAACCTCCTTTTGTACTTGTAGGAAATGTATGTTGGATGCTTTGAGGATAAAGGGTTAATTTTATGGCATTTCAGGGTGTAAGTTCATGTGTTCACGAGTCAGTTTGTTTGACAGTCAATTTCTCACTGTTCTCTAATCAGAAGTTTGTTATTTAGGCTGCTGTAGATACTTTTCTGGTCTCTAATACTGATAGAACACCCAGAATAAGCAGAAGTGAAGCCTGGTTTTTTGATACTTCTGTGTTTTGCTTGCTCTCAGGCAGGTAGGTGGTTCATTCCCACAGTGTCTTCTTATGTAACTTCCTATTTGTATGTTGTCCTTTTGGTTTATTTGTTATAAAACTAAATTACATTTTAGTTAGGCAGGACCTCAAAACAACAACAGAAGTCAACAAACAGAAACCTTAAAGGACCAAACCAAAATGACTCCGTATTTCCCATTGTGGTTAACTTAGATGTTGGTGAGGTAATAATGTCATGTTCAGGAGTAAGAAATATCCTATGGATTTCACCAGAGACCCAGATAATGTCTTTTTGGATGACTGTTGTGGAGTACTGGGTAGCACTCAGCTGTTGCTACCATGCCAGGAAGTTAAATAAGGTTCATTGAGAATTTCAGTACTAGATCATAGGCACCAGTTTTGCTTCATGAAGGTCTAGGGTCACACTCTTACTTGGTATTGAACGTACAGGTTACATTATTCTTAGCTGATCATAACCAATGCACAAGAAATCCTATGGCTAAAGAGGAATTCTGATTTTTCCGCAAAGCAGAAGTTTTGCAGAGTTTGACATAAAAGTGGAGAAAAGTGACGGAAAGCTTTAACTTAGGTATTAGGAAGAAATCTTTTACTTTGAGGGTGGTGAGACTGGCACAGAGTACCCAGAGAAGCTGTGACTGCCCCATCCCTGGAAGTGTCCAAGGCCAGGTTGGACAGGACTTGGAGCACCCTGGGATAGTGGAAGGTGTCCTTGCCTGTGGCAGGGGGTTGGAACTACATGGTCTTTGTTACCTTTCAACCCAAACCATTTCATGAGTCTATGATCTGAGCCTTAAGCCTTGTTTCTTGTGTGTCAGCTGGTGGTGAAATTAACTTGTTTCATTCTGCTCCGCACATGTTTATTTTTGCAACTCCATATGCTGCTCTAACAGATCTTTATTATTGCTTGTTAAGTTCAGCGGTGCTTTTAGTGACTGCACAAAACATAAACATCCTCTGTGACTTCGTTAGACATACAGTGCAAACTTTTTGTTGACTTGAAGGCTGTTCCTTGGGTCAGTGAGCACTGCGAGCACCAGTCAGGGCACTGCACATCCACGATTGTGAGGGTATGAGGAACAGAAAGGAATTGTCTTGTTTCCTAATTTAAGTCTCTTCTCCCTGCAAGCTCTCGTGTGCGTGGTGTTTTATCTTTACCCTTTCCCCTCTTGGTTAACAGGGCTGGACGTGCTTGTCCAGCTGTTCCAGCTGCCTTGTTCGGTGGGCAGGAAATGGTGATGTGGTGGAAATTAGGCAATTCTGCCGAGTGCAACCAAAAGGATCTCTGATCTCCCTTCCACAGCAGCCACTTCTGACTTCTGGATAAAACGAAAGAGTCAAGTCATTCAGATACTTCTGTAACCACAATCTGTGTAAGGAACGAGGTGGCTACACTTGAATTTTTATGTGCGTCTGAATAGGTTGCTTCAGTGGATGTGTGAGAGCTGCTATGTTACTGTAAAGGCAATATTTGTGGATCTAAAACTCTGGAGTTAAACATCAACGGTTTCACTTCCTTTTGGCATTTTGCTATCATGCAGTCAAACAGGATGATATTATGCTCTAAAATGTTGCTGTGAAAAGTTTTTTCAGTTTCTCAGACCTTCTAGACTATTCCAGTCCTGCCCTTGATAGCACATCTGAGTCCTTTCTGGTCTGTCCTGCTAAATCCTTATTTCTCTCTTCCCTTTTTCCTTTGTTAGATTTTTCTAGATGTCAGTGTATTGATTTCAGTGTATCCTCAGTTGTTGGGTTAGTGCGAGGGGAGGAAAGCGAGTGAAATGTGAGAATTGGGACAGAGAAAATACGGATATGTGGAGACATGGAAAATAGTATTGACTGGATCAGTTTGCAAGTAGACCAAGTGTATTATTATTATTATTGGCCCTGCCATAATTTAAGGTTCCATGACGTTCTCTCACAATGAAACACAAGCAAATACAATAATCCATTCTTACGTGATTGAGTTCACTTGGACAGTGATAACAGATCTGATCCAGCCTGGTTAGCAGCAGTGGTGTGGTGCTGCTGCAGAGCTGTGGGCAGTGCTGGCTGGGACAAGGTGCTGCTCCCTGGCTCTGCTGAGCCACGTGGCAGAGGGAGATCTGTCCTTTCACTTCGGGAGGGAAAAGCAAAGCCTTGGCCTGCTGCCTGGACTAACCTCACATGGCAAGCAGAGGATTTGTGTTCGAGTTAGAAAATATATGGGGATGGCAGATTGGATCTGTCAGCTTCCCTCCTCTTCTGTCCTTGGAATCGTTATTTTCCATTAATTATGGATATGTAGATTTTTTTTTTTTAAGTGTCCTGGCTCTGTGGAGCAAGTGAGGTGTAACTGTGGTCTGCTGGTTCCCTGAAGGGTTCCCCCAGGATGGCTGGCTGGGCAGGAGGTTTCTCTCTGCTCAGGCAGGGGTGCAGTGAGGTCCTGCCTGTGCTCCCTGCCAGGACTGTTCCTCCTTCTGCTCCTATTGCCTGGCAAGTGTAAGACAATTTGAGGGAGCTGTATGCAAAGTGTAGGTGATTCAGATGGAGAAAACTTAACTTTTCCTTAAAAATTTTGAAGAAGATTTGACTGGTTCTTCAGTGAGTATTTTATGTTGTCTGCATACTGTATAAAGTATTACTGATTTAGTATTTTTGCATATCCTTGCTTTTCTCAGAAAATGTTTTGTAATATTCAACTTGTGCATTTATGAAAGGATTTGGCAGATGGGAAGGGGAAGCAACAACTCTTCTCTCATCATATGCAGAGTACACAGTTGGAAGGAAGAAACAGATAAATACCTTTTTTATCTATTCTAGTATATTAGACAAAGGTTTTCTTTGTTTTTCTGCCAACAGCAGCTCTTCCTGACCTTTGTGATCAATATTAGCAATGAAGTTTCTTTGAGCAGATGTGGAGACTTTGTTGTGCAACTGCTCAACCAGAGTGTGAACGTGGTCTGATAGTGGTTATACAGCCATGAAGAAAGGTACCCACCCAAGGGGGGAATCTTATTTTGCTTTTAATAGAGATGGGAAGAGAGATTAACACTGTTTCGCAAGTCCTTCTGGGATTTGTTTTGGAAAGTGTATGCTTTCTGATCACCTATGTTAGTGAAAGATGGGTAAATTTGGAGTGGTAGAGTTACAGGCAAGGGTTACAAGCATGACTGGAAGTGTGGAAAGACTTTCTCGTAAGATGAGATGGAGAAATGTTTAACAGGAAAGAAGTTCCAATGAACTTTACTATCTCTAAATCCATCAGAGAGGTAAACATTGAAGGCATACAGGACTGTTTAAGCCAAAAGGCAGTGCTGGCAGATGAATGTGTGGATGCAAGATGTCAATATGTCAATAAATAAAAACTTCTTTATATTTTGATCAAGCAGCTTAGTCCAAACCCAGCCCAGCTATCTAAACAAGAGCCAACTTAGGGCATGCAGAAAGATCTAAGTACTTTTAATGTACAGGGCTTAATGCAAGGCTATTAAAGCCTTGTGGCTGTGATATTCCCATTTATGAATAAGGAGTGTACAAGTGGCAGATGGATTTCAAGGAAGTGGGAGAACAGAGAACCTGGAATATAGTCTCATGAAGGTACTCATGCAGCTGCAAAATTTATAAATCTAATCCTTATTTTTTTAATGAACTGGCATTCAACTTCATCTGGCAACTTTTTTTCAAGTCTGCTTGCACCTGAAGTTATGCATGTGCAGAGCTGTACAGTACTGGTGGTGCAGCTTCAGTATGGCTGCAATCCTGGTGGAATTTCACTTTCATGTCCTGCTACTTTTATTGGTAGAAGGTCCTGATGTAAGATAGTTCCAGGAAAGGAGATGGGCGGCTTTCAAAGAGCTTTGAACATCAGGTCAAACAACAAAGGTGCTTTCCAAAAGTGGTGGATCACTTATCAAAGTGGAGAGGTTTGTATCCAAAACTTTACTAAGGATAATCTCTAGGAAAGAGTATGTTAATTCTTGAGATAATCACAGGCTTCAAAGCAAAATCAGAATGCAAGATAAACTTTTGTTTACACTTTGTCCTAGGGGGAAAAAAAAAGTAACAAGGTCAGGCTTATACAAATGTGAATTTAAATATTTAAAAATGCCTGAATTTGTTTGCTGGTAGAAGATGGAAGCTATACTGAAATAAGGTAAAGGGTTTTTTTTAAAGTGAAATCAGTGAACAAATGTGCAATGCGAAAGTAGAAATACTTTCAGTGATAAGGAAAGGAAAATTTAAATTTGGTCATCTGCAACTTCAGAAGTGGCTGTAAAACCAGCAAATTACTAGGTCTGCTTGCACCAGGACTCTGGAAAAGGAATAAGTCAGCAAGTAGAGAAGGTATTATCCACCTAATTGCTTGGTAGCTACACTGGAATTTCTTCAGTACTGACCTGTGGTGTTCCCCTTTCCCAGCAGAAATGCTTTTCTGTCAGACAGAAGATAATGTTTCCTCAGAGGGAGGAAGGAGGATGCAGGGAGTCCTGCAGACTTTCATCTGATCCTTTTCCTCTGCAACAGGAGTCACAGGAACTTGTTGACAAAGGTGTCTTCTGTGATACAACCATGATTTTGGTTTGGAGTGGATTCTTTTTGTTTTAAAGAGTCAGGTTTTACTTAAATGTATTATCAACACTCTAATTTAAGCTTGTGATATGCTTTTTCCTGAGCTGCTTGGGGGGTAAAAGTTGATTTAATTGTCTTCATGCTAATGCAGAAGAACTGGGAGCTTGTTTCCATCCATCAGCGCTGGAAAGTGAAACAAAAGCCAAGCAAACTTGCAGATGGTTGCAGATCCTGGATCCCAGCCACTGCCCCATGCCTCTGTCATTTGGTGCTTACAAAACACTGTGCTGGGCGTGTGAGTGTGGGCTTTGCCTTGCCTGGGCCAGGCTGTGAGCTGGACTTTGCCTTTGTCAGCAGCAGGAGGAGGAAGGTGAAGCCCTGAACGTTCCCCACGGGGTCCCCAGCCTTTGGCCAGGGCTCCCTGCCAGCGACGTAAGGATTGGCTTGGGAATTCTCCAGGGTTATAAAACACCCAGCTGTTGAACTTTTAAAAGTTGTGTGACTGGGCAGCTGGGAACTCGGATGGGCTGGAGGATGAGCTGTATTTGACGGAGGAACAATGGTTTCACAAGCGCACACACGTACTCCCCTCACCCCCCTTCTGGGGCCATGGGTGTGCACTATCTGAAATCCTGGTGCTAATTAAAAATCACAATAAGCCAGTGCACTTAAAAGTGGCTTTTGTTGGTTTGGTTGTTTTTGGGTTTTTTGTTTTAATTTAAAACTGCTCTGACTGGGGAGTTAATGAAACAACTGGGAGCAGCACCTGGCATCGTGGCCACTTGCTCACTCGTGGCTGAGTTGGTGCAAAGTATGCTGGAGTTGATTTTTATTGTTCTGGTGGGACTTCAGCCTACTGTGGCAAGGAAAAAGTTAACATGGGCAACAAGAGCTAACTCAGCTTCCAGGGGTGAGAGTGCTGGTAGGAGGCCAGGAGCTGACTGGAAGAACCTGGCTGGGAATGGGGCAGAGGGAGCATCCCTGAGCAGAGCCAGGAGCACAGCAGAAGTGATCAGAGGGGCTTTATTTAATGCTGGCTGGGTAGTATGGTTTAGTTTCAGTCTCACCCACAAACTGGTAAGCATTTCCTGATTTAGGAAGGTCAATATGAAAAAACTTGCAGTGTAAAGCTGTAGTTTTTTATGTGGACAGTCAAACAGATCCCATGAAGTGATAATTAGTGTTACTGGCCAGGGCAGGCTGTCAATTTTAGTAGGAAATCATTAAATAAACACTGGTGAATACCCAGTATGCTGGCTCTTCTTCCCTTGGAAGAGACCAGAGCACGAACAGAGGTGATGTATTTCATTATCCCCATTTTGCAGCTGAGAAAACAAGACACAGAGGTGAAAAAACTGGAGATACTTTGTTTAGGGCTCGTTTCAGTTGAGGCTGGACTAGAAATCTTATTAGTGGTCTGCACATGTGTGGGGGTTTCTCTCCCCAGGGCAGCTCTTGACAAGTGCCTATGTGCAGTTCCTACCTCTGAAAGCCTCTCCCAGAGGAGGTTTCCTTGGCAAGAGGGCAATAACTACTTGCCTTCTGCTCAGCATATTATATTGTGTCTGTAGGAAGCCTTTGTGCAAGGCTGACTTGCTGTTGTGGGTAGGGGAGCAAGAACAGTTCCCTTACAAATGCTAGCTAGGTCTTTGCAAACTAATACAATTGTCAGTAGGCAGTACAGCATACACCTGATTTAGTAAGGCCATAGTTCTTTTTTAGAAAGGATAAAGTTATCCCGGATTACTTGTAATTTATGTTTCTGGTGAGCGCATGAAGTCATATTTCCATAAGAGGAGGAAATACTGCTCACTTCCCCTGGCTGATTCCATCTACTTCAGTAGCTAATCTTTGGGTTTTCCTTTCTAATGTTGTGCCCAACTCTGATTTGCCTGGCTCCTGCTTCTGCTCACTGGTTCTTACTGCTCTTTAATGTCCAGTCCTTGTTGGCCTGGACCATATAAAAATGCCCTTTGAGAGGGCTGCTGTGCCGTGTGTTGGGCAGTGGGGCACATCTGCACCCTGTGGCTGATTCACACATGGTGTTATCAGCTCACAGATTAATCTGTGGTCACTTGGCTGGCCAGCTCTTAATACATTGGAGATATTTCATGTTGATTGTGCAGTGTGAACTCTTTTATCAGTGTTGTGTGGTACCAAGTCAGAGGCTGGCTAAAGAACACACATGTGCTAACACAGCTATCTCTCCACCCAAAGGTGTAATCTCGGCCAAGAGCACACTTGGATTTGTTTGACAGGGCCTGTTTTATATAGAATGGCAATGCTGATTATGTTCCCATCTTTGCATTCCTTATCACTGGAATCCTTCATTGACTTTTGATTGTTTTATCTGAAAGCTGTGTCTTACTGATGGGATGTAATTGCACTGGGCAACCTGCTTCCCTCTCAGCTGCTGGTCCATGGTTAACACAGTCTCTCTCTGCTCCATCCCTCCGCATCAGTGTGTCCTGTTGTTGGCAGTAGGTCAGGCATTTCTCTAAGGGCTCGAATCAAAACTTAATTGAAACATTTTGGGGCTGACTTGCCCACTGGGGTAAGTCAACAAGTGCATTTTGTAGCTCTTCCAAATACCAAAGCATTAAATTCTTTTCCCCTGCATCATTAGCCCTATTTTCACTTCTGTTTTGCAGTGGGATTATGCTGCTATTGAAGTTCAGTCCTCCTTAGTTTGTTTTAGAATGAAGCTCACTTTGTTTTCTTGCAAGTCATGGTTGTTTTTCTTTGTCTGACTTGTCTTGACTTTAGCCTTGGTTTCACTTACCAAATTTCTGTACTACTTTCACTGTCTATTCTTTGCTTCCCTCTTTCACCCCTTTTTATGCTCCATTACATTTTTGTCTTCTTAACATGGTATCAGGATAGGATTTTAGTTGAAGTTTCCCTCTTTCTCAAACAAGGGAATCAAAATTTTTCAAGTTGTCTTTTTTTAAAAAACAAAAAAGAGCTTACAGTTGTAGATAAAGTTTTTCAAGTCCATTTTTCCCCTCAGTTCTCATCAGTTTTGGGAAATTAGCATTTGTTGTTCTAAACCTAAACTGCATGTACTGACTCCAATTAATCTCCCTCTAATAACATTTGATTGCTGTGGTGACTCAGAAGTTCTCATGGGATGATTCTGACTGGCTCTGTGAAGATGGAACTTGCAGCTGTTGGGTATTGAGTGCACAAAAGTCACAAGGACAATAAAACACTGAGGTTTTTTCCTCACATCTTATATAGGTTGAGTGTGTATGGTGCAGGAAGTTTTGTTTGCTCTTGAGCTATGTTTGAATTCCCTTTGTGGTGTAAATCAAATAATTCTCTAAGTACCTTGCTGTCTGTGGGGGAAGGAAATGGTTTCACAAGTGTTTGCTGTACAGAACTTTGCAGAATAGTTCAAGTAGTTAAACATAATGATACTAAAAAAGGAGCTGCTGACACCCAACTCCATGTGCATATCAGTAGATAAAATACTACTGATGGACATCAGAGTGTGAGTTCATGCCCTGATGACACAGCCCTGAGTTGCTGCTACTACTGAAAGGTCAGTCCTGCCTCACACTCCCTTTATTCTCGTTTTGGCTCAGTGAGTCAAACTCACTGGGCTGCTCTGGAAGTCAGCCTTGCATATCTGTCTCTCCTTGCTGCTGGGTGAGGGCCATCCTGGCACAGGCAGCAAGGGTCCAGTGAGGCTCCTGCTGTACCTGAGTGGGGCACAGTGTGTCCTGGGGCACCTCCTGTGCCTGCTGCCCCAGTGTGCTCCCCAGCAGGCAGGGATGCTCCTGCTGGGCTGGACTGCAGAGAGGAACCATCCTGGTTAAATGGACAAAAAGTGCACTGGGCTTTGCCTTTAGTGCTTGTGCTGTTTGAAATCAGTGTCAGTGGTGGTTCTCCCTGAGCACAGTCTGGTTCCCTGAGCATCATGTCCCACACTAAAGCAGAAGGGTTAAGAGAAGGTAAGTGCAGAAGGGCTACAGGTGCAGTCTGGTGGGCTCCTCAGTGCTCTGCTGTGTGTGTGGGGCAGATTGCTCTGAGTTGTGTAGTACTCCTTAGCAGGTGATGTGCCACTTAAAAGAACCAGCTCAACTACCTGGTTTTCATTTAAATTACATGTTCTCCCTCAGTGTTCATTTTAGCTACCTGTCCCAAGAACTAATTTTCCCTCCTTTGAAGCTGTCTCTGCTCTTGTTTCTCATGTTTGAAGAGATGAGCTTGCACATTCCCTGTATGAAAGGGCATCAAGAAAGATCTTCTCTTTCTCCTCTCAACAGCTTGTGGCATCTGTGTTTTTTCATATTTACTCACTGCAAAGCAGGTTGCACTGGGTAGCAGCCACCCAGCCTGGCTGTAACAGTGCGTGCAGCAAGAGCACCTGGACTCTGGCTCTGTAAAAAGGCTCTGCCAGGGGCAGGGGCTCATCTTGGCTTCTCCCATGGACAGGGCATCCCTGGCAGCCCCCATGACCTGCATCTTCTGCTTTGTTTGAATTCTGTGTTAACTTTGTGTGGTAAGATTATCTCCTAATTAGTTACTGCTAAAACTTGGTGTTTAATAGCTACTTAGAGGCAGAACTTGGATGGGAAGAAAGAGTTTATAGATAAAAGTTGGTCATTGCTTGTTAATTAAAGTCTGTCTTTTCTCAGGGATAATTAGTGCAGCATTGGCAAGAGAGAAGCAAAAGTTCAGACAGGACACAGCTGAGCTGTAATCTGCTTATGTTAGAGCCTGAAATAGCAAAGGGTGTGTTTGACTTGAAGTGCTTGTCCACGGATTTTGTCCTTATGGGGGAAGGGATGGCAAGCTTTGAAGTGCAAGCACAATTCTAACGCTGGAATACCAAGGTATGAATGGATAGCAGAAAGGTAATAGGTACCTTAGAGGTAGAGGTGTGTCTTGGATTCCAGGTGGTGGAAAGAACTACTGGATTATTAGCATCTCCTTTAACATTCTGGTTGGAAATCTCAGCTACTGGGATGCATCAAAAAAAAAAAAAGGCGTGCTGAAATCCAGAGCAACAATTAATGAGATGTGTTTGGTTTTTCCCCCTGAGAACGTAGCCTTGGGTCGTGTTTCCCTCTCTCTGTGTGTATGTGGAGGTCTGCCCTTACAGCAGTGGCTCAGCTGGGGTGCACAGGGTCACCAACACCGGGGCTGCTGTGCCCTCACTGTTGTTCCTTGTCACATCCTGGGGGACTGGGCTTTGTCTGCCCAAGGCTGGCTGAAGGATTTCAGTGTAGGCATGAGAGGGAGCTGGGATGCCAGACTGCAGATGGGAAGGTCTGTGTAATGCAGAAGGAATTCCAAGCATCTTTTTGGTTAATTCTGTTTTTTAGAGGACTGTTAATGTGGCTTGATGGGAACTTGCATGTTGAGTGCAGCTTAGTGCCTTGAGTATTTCTAAAAATGGTTTTCTAAAGTCTTCCTTAAAATCTTTTAAAATTGACTATTATTGTACTTAAGACAACTCAAAAAAGCCCAATCTTTTCACGTTTATTAATTTTCACGAAACTATTGATAATACCTTGGCAAATACTCTGACATTTAATCTATTTTACTACTAATGAGAGAGCTTTGATTCAATTGAATTCATACATTCCTACTGAAGGACTGAATTTTACTGAACTTAGTATACTGTACTGAAAATGCCTTAATTTTTAAACCAATTGCTTTGATTCTATAAGGAAGGACATATTTCTGTTGTATTTTCAAATGCTACAACATTTCTCTGCAGGATGTGCTGGTTCTATTTCCAGGACACCTGGAAGGATTTGGGATGCTAGGTGTTGTTACTGAAGTAGTGATGGTGACATATAATTAAAAAGAAAACAACTAAAACCAGCTTATCATAAACTTCAGAAATGTTCATTGTATTTGGCACTTAGTGTCTATGAAACTGAATTTGGACAAGTGTCTGAGGGGACTTCATATCCTCTGAAATGCTCCATTACCTTTTTTGTTTCCCTCACCTTCCTACAGATGCTTGTTTTCTGTAGTAGTTGTTCAGATTGGAACAAAAATGGGAATTTGACAAGCATGTAGGTGGCCTTTTTCTCTGATGCAGAGCTTCATTGTTTTCAAGATATTTATCCCTAAAACACTTTAAGTTTTTAAGCTGTTAAAGTTGTCAGTGATCTGATCAGCTTCGATGGCTCATGTTTAGATTGTACATTCATGACTGAGAATGTCAGTGTTGGAGTGTGTTTGAGTGGCAAAGAAATGCAGTAATGGGGATGAAGGTTTTTGAGAGAAATTATCCCCTGATGAATTATTACCTGTCCAATTTCTCAAGAGGCTTAATGACTTTGCAGATTGAGATGCTGCTGTGACAATAAATGCTGAGTATTGGAGAAAACCTCAAAAAGCCTCCTTTTTTGATATGTCTTCAAATGAATTGTGTTGCATAAAATTGTCTTGAAGGAGGCTTTGAATCTTGTGAATTCGGTTCAAGTTTGTCATTTAACTTCAATGGACTAAAAAGATTTTAAGTGAAACTCACTGGAAACACTTTAACCCTTTTGTTACTTTCCTAACTTCTTCTCTTCTGTTTTATTCAGCAGTGGTGCTTAGTTGGATTGTTTAGATTAAATTAGCTAGTGGTATGGTTTTTTTATAGGTCTGTAGTGTGTTGTGCACTTGAACTGAAGATATATAATTAGGCACTTCATTTTGCCTGCATTCTACATCTTTTAGCTAATTAGTTACTTGGGTTGCCTTATTTTGCATTACGTTGTTTTCATTTGATTAAGTACACTTCTCTAAGGGTACAGAATTAAGAACATACTAATTGCACAACAATTTTGGCGTGTGTAGATTGCCTCAGTGTCACCTAAGGACAAAGATTTCTCTGCTTACATTGTTGGCTCTATTCTTTTTGTGCCCCGTGGGCAGATGTGTCAGAGCAGACACTGTGCTCTCCAAAATCTCTTCCTTGCTCCTGCAGTCTAGTCAGAGCTTGTTGGCAGTGTCTAATGTAGCTACTTGCCCTTGGAAATGTCTTGATTTCAGCTTTTAAATGTTCAGCCCCACTAGTTTGGTGAAGGGTCTGAAGGGTTTTGAAGGGTTGGTGGTGGGATGGAAAGGTGATCTCAGAGCAGAGACCCAGAGGTGTTGTGAATCCAACACCCTGAGTTATGCCTGGAGAAACCAGCAAGCTTCACCTGGGATCTTTCATGAGGTGGAAGGGCAGTTGTGATGCTCTCTGCTGGCTGGGAGTAAATTGTGATTGTGGGCATTGCTGGGACTATAAAATATTTGAGCACAATATTTCTAGAAGCAAGTTTCCCCCAGGCACTGAGTGTTCCGGAATAAACATGACTTTATAATAAAGTGCTTGCTCTGTGCTTATGAGCAGATCAAGACGTCCTTTTTTTGCATTTTACTTTGAACATCAGTTATTGATGTGAGGCACCGAGTAGGCTCTAACCTGTGCCAGCTAACAAGGGGAAGCCAACAGAAATGAGAAACATTACAATTAAACTTTTGTTGCTGCAGTGCTGACTGAAGCCTGAGTGTGTCCAAGCATGTGGTGTTCAGGCAACATACATATTTCTCTCTGTGGAACTGCTTTTCAAAGGAAATACTTGCTCTTATGAAAACTGTGGCCATAGTCGAGTAAATATCTTTAGGTGTGCTCTGCCACGAGAAGAGGTGCAGGTGGTATCTCTTGTGAAAGTCATGATTTCTCTCTTCTATATAGTTTAAAACTTTAACTGTACGTTTATATTTGGTCTCAGTTAATTAAACTCCCTTGAATATACTTACACATGGGTCAAGGTTGGTGTCCAGGTACTTAGTGGGCAGCATTGCTGGATGTTGTGGTGGTCACTGGGTGTGGAGTTGAACATTGCCCTAAGACAGAGTTAGGAGAGTCAGTACCTCCATGTCCATGTGCTGACACCAGGGCCAGTGCACAGGGACCTCCCTTTGGAATGGATCTCCTCTACCATGAACTTGTCAGCTATTGCAGGTGTAATTATTTGGAATGAGAATATTCTTTGTCTAAGGCTGCATTAGAGCACTCCAAGAAGCAGCATCATTTTTGGCATACTAAAAATGGTAGCTGGCTTTGAGGTCTTCTCCAGGGGCATTAGCCCCTTGTTGTCTCCAGTAAAATCACAGTGATTTGGTGTTCTTGTAAAGAAAAGATGTTTAAATAGAGACTAGGGAAGATGTAAAGAGTAAGCATGTTTTATTACTGAGGCTAGATTTGGATGCCTTTTAAAAGAATAAGTGGCACTTAAAAACCTTTAGAGAAATGTATTTTAGAAAGGTCCAAATGTCATGGCTGCAGTTTTATGCTGTCAGAATTAGTGCTTTTATTTCTTGAAATGCTTTCTTTTTTACTCTGTGGACCAGATGCCCTCATTCCAGAGGTGGCAGCTTTGGCTCTACTTCAACTGCTCCTTTGCATTTAGCTTTGGATGTTGCCTGTTCTCTTCATAGGAAGAGATGGAAAGCTACTGAAGTGTCAGAATGCCTTAAGGAGATTGAATCCTGATTTTAATGGGCATGATTGTAAAGATTTGTCTACCTTTGGTTAGGAAATGTGAGCTACTGACTGCTGTGAAAACATTAGACGTGAATAATCAACTTTGATATTGTTTCATGGCACTTGTGGCGGGTCAGGCAGGGAAGAGTTGCCCAGGAGCTGATGGTATGACTGTCCCCAGTATCTACCTTGTGTAATTTACGTGACTTCATTAAAAGTTAGAGATTTCTGTACAGTTGCTGTTACCTGCAGAAGTCCAGTTAATGATGTGTTTGTTGGGCCCCTAGCTGGTCTCATGGGGACGCCAGTTTAATGGTGGGCTGCTTGAAAAGCTGTCAAACTTTCTTTTACAGCAAGCTGTCCATTACCATAACTTCTGACCCATTCCAGTGGGTAAACTGGCACCATAACAGGACAGCTGGTGGAGCTCCCCAGCATGAACTGGATCTGTGCTGCTCGTCCCAGCTCTCCTCGTGCCTGTGCTGCTGGCAGCTGCCTGCCACAACTGGGATCTGGCTCTGGAAATGGGACAGGATGTTTGCTTTTGTGGAGTGCAGTTGTTGGGGGTAATTAAACGAAGGGATCTCTGAAAGGGCAAGCCACCTACATCAGATTAGGCCATTAAGATGAGGGCTGTGGGCATACTTTAAAGCACCTTATCAGGAGGCCTTGGGGAGGATGTGCTCCTGATAGCCAGCGGTGCTTGGAAAGCTGCATTGCACCACGTCTCTTTGGACCATGGAGATGGCTGGGGTTGAGTACACAGAAAAGGGAAATCTTGAAGAAATTGGAAGGAGCTGGTCTATCCAAAGCTGTGATGCTGGAATCCTGGGGGGAATATGCAGGGGGAGGCCCTTCCTGGCCACCCCAGGGCGTTGCACACGGCAGCTGGCCTGTGCAGTGACAGATTTGGAGGAATGCGCAACATTTTAAGTGTCATAAAGCTGGATATCCTTTGCTCAGGATATTTCCTGTCCTCAAGAATTTATTTTTCAACAATATTATTGGCAGAAAATCCACAAAATGGAAGTGGGGGAGGGAAACTTGTACATTGCAGAAGATGAGCTCCTAATTTTCCCATCTTAAGTGAAGAGATAAGCTTTGGATAACAGAAATATACCCACCCCTCATGTAGCAGTAAACCAGCAGCATGCCCAGTTGTACATCCAATACTGAGTGATTTGTATTTATTGCTGTCAACATGTGCAGCAATTAACCACTAGTTTCTAATAAAAATAAGACTTTTGAACACTGTTGATGAAAATGGTATTCAATCCCAAAGAGGGCTGAGCCTCGGGACAGGCATAGCCAGAGCAAAGCTCTCCTGACTGACTTCCACCAGGCTCTGTTGTACGTTTTGCCTTTGCGTTGGTTAGTGAATTAAAGCCTAAATCATAAAGCAGGATTTAATTGGTGATTTGTGATATGGTTAATCCCACAATGAAAGTAAAGTGTGCTTAGCACTGCTGCCGTGACTCCTCCATTGACGGCGGGGCCGCTGCCACCGGAGCAGCAGAGAAGTGCTTGTGGCTTCCTGCTAGGAAAATACCTTTGTGAGGCTGTTTGTATATGCTTCCTTCTGTAAACTTCAGATAGAATTCACTCAATCCCATGAATGTGGGCTGTGTGTTCTGGGGTAGCTGTTCTGAACAAAGACCTTCGGCTATTAAATACAATGAGAATTTATTGTTTACCATCTATTTTCCTGTTTGTGTTTCTAGCAACAAGTATTTTCATAAAGGATTCATTTTCCTGTAAGTTGCTCAAACTTAGCAGCGTGTATTTGGTATTTCAGTAAAGTTTGTGGGAGGAAGGCAATGTAATGAAGAGGGTAAGGCATTAGTGAAGTACCCTGTTCCTATCTTCCTCGTGCTAATAAAAAGAGAAAAGAATTTTGGTAGGTGTGTAGCATTCTTAAGGTTTATAGCTGGAATTTGGTTTTGGAAACATGAGGATTATGGTGTGTGTTAAATTTAACCCATTCTCCCTATACCCCCAGCACCCAAGAGAAGTTTTAGAGAAAGAAAACTGAACTTACACCATGCTGAGATTGCACTTTTTGAAGCTGGAGTAACGTGTTATAACAGAAATCCAAGTTGATGAGAACATTTTAGTCGTGATGCAAAAATGATCTGGAATCTTTGGTATGTGCCAGTGGCAGGAGCTGCGCTCCCTGGAACGCGCGTAAGGCTCTGGCATGCAGGCGTGCTGGGAGTCAGGGCTCAAGGACACACTGTCAGCCCTCACAGGATTTGGTGGCAGGTTAAATCCAGGAAAAAAGAGAGGGAGAATTTCAGATTTTTCTCGACCACTTTAGTAGTTCTTTGAACTTGCTTATTTCTGAACACGGCTTAAAGCATTCCAAGGGTCTTAGGATAAGGGAAGGTATTTATACCCATGATGTAGATGAAGGTGCATATATGTGTGTATATGTGCATACCTCGTGACTTGTGAGGTGATAGCAAACTGCTGATTAGATATGGGAAGAGTAGGATGCTAAATGAAGCTCACAGGAGATAAAATTGCCAAGGGAAGCTGCAAAAGTAGTTACCAGAGTTATTGTATTGATGGAGAGTGGCCTGATACTGTTGTACTGAAGAGAGCCCACCTTGCTTTGGTTTTGGTTCCACTGGAGATGCTGCAGTTTGGAACCAGCTGTGAATTCTGTGCACCTGTTCTGCATGTTCATATCTTCTTGCCACTGATTAGGTTTCTTGAATTCATGTTTTAAAAGATCTTTGTGACCTCTCCCTTGTGTTTGACTATGTGCTATACTGATTTTAACAGAAGCACCTAAAATGAAGACTTTATCCTTTGTCTGGCATAGCTATTTCTACTTGGGATGGGGAGCTCACTTGCTGTGTTCTACACAGTTCTACATTACCAGTTTGCCAGTGACTGAGTAACTTGATGACAAATGTAGATCCCTGTTACAGTATCAGTTTCAGGTCTGACAGCTGGTGTATAATGTTTTACTGCACATTTCTTTTCCTATACTGATTCTTCCTAGAGAGAATGGTGACTTCTAAGAGTGAAATTCCAGTCTGTTAGCTGGTCAAAAAATCCTACTGGTTCATCAGCTGAGTGTCTGTGTTGTTAGATTTCCTCCACATTTCTGCATTTTTTGAAATCAGCTTTCTGTTAATCTTCAGGAATTCTTAATCCTTTTAAAACCTCAATGATGCTTCAGTATTACTGCTGTAAGCAGAATGCAGTCAAGGATTGTACAACTGCTTTTTCTTTGTTTATTATTAGCCTAAGTTCAGTGTCTGCGGGTAGGAGGCTCAGCCCACTACTGTTTGTCATAAGGAGCAAATTACTAGTAACAGAGTGACTTTCCTTAATTTGATCAATTCAAGAAATGCTCAAAAAAAGCCTTAAAGACTAATATACCTTGCCATGTTCTTAATAATAAACGTGTTATAATCTGCTCAATTTAGATGAATATGAGTAGCTCATCTGTTAGTTCAGACCAAGAATTCTTTTGAGATTTCTATACCACTAATGTATATCCATGAGAAGAGGCAAAACCAGAGCATCTCTTCAGCTTCAAGATTTAAAGACAAAAGTTGTAACAAGTTGAGGTTCTGATGGAAATAATAATAAATCTTGTTCTGCACTTCCTTGAACAGAGAAGATGCTGAGGGTAAAGCAGCTGGTAGTTGTTCTGAATGTCATAGTACTAACTTCTGAGTATTTAAAACTGTGCTGGACAATGATGCCTTTCTGCAAAACTGTAGCACTGACTTAATGTGTTGTGCTCTAGCAGGCTCTGAGAGCTGTAAGGTATCTCTGGCACCTGTGGGATGGTGAGGGGCAATCTGTGATTTAGATTATCCATAGCAGGGCTTGATGCAGCAACACCTGGGAACACAGAGCAAGATTAGAGAAAAATCATACGGTTGAAGTTTCATCTGGGGTGATGGAAAAAAAAAAAGTCTGAATTCATTAAGGATGAGGGAATTTCCTTAGTGAGCACTGGGAGGAGGATGAGGTGCTGAACAGGTGTTTGGTATTGTGGGGTTTCTCTGCAGCATGCACCACTGCTCATGTTCTCATCAGCAGATTGAATCTCCCCTGAACACCCAGGCTGCTTTTCTGTACCAACCTGGAGTTATGATTAGGAACTAGAGAGAGAAATGGGAGGAGGAATACGTTAATAGGAGAGAGAGTGGGAGTGTGTTTTTGTCTATACGGGCCTATTACTTTTGGGAATCTTCATAAAAATTGTTGCATGGACATATCATCTTCCTCCCCTGCTCCTAGAGAAATATGCCATGGTGTGGGTAGAGAATAATATCAGTTTTACTAATTTTTAAAACCAGATATTGACATGTCAAATGATGACAAACTGTCCTCCCCTTAGAATCTGGGGAACAAATGCAATCTGCTTGCATCTCTGGGACCTGTGAAGCCTTTAGCTGGGAGAACAACTGGTGGTAATGGGTAGGTGTTTGCCACTGATTAACTGTGTGCTGTACTGTTAAGGTGGGTATCTGTGTGGGCTCTGTGCTGCCAAAATGTGACTGAACTGGGTCAGAATGTAAATATGGAAGAATTGAGATTGTGCCATACTTTCGGTGATAACACCTGGGTGTTCCAGCTTATTCACACAAACTGAATGTGCCTCCACAGAGCTCCCCAGGAGTAAAATCTTGTTGGCTCATGTGTCAGTTATATCATTCAGGTAAAATTGAGCACAACTAAATTTGACTGGGAAAGCATTTTTTCTTGCTCAAGTCCTGTGCTGATGTGGTCAGAAGCCTGCAGGCAAACTCCTGCATTTGCTGATATTCTGATGTTTCTGCCTTCACTGTCAAAGAAAAGCTGCTATCAAGCCACACTGAATTTTTCAGATTTATTTATATACATATATACTATATTTGACCTCGACTCAGTGTAGCATTCTTTGCTCCATCAGGATTTCTATGAATTTTTCTTGCAGTAGGCAAAGTGAGATACATGTCCAGGAAAATGCAAAGGCTGTCAGGGCTTGTGGTGGTAAAATGCTTTATATTTATGAAAGATACTGTAGGAAAAAGCCTCCAGAGAATTAGCCTTTCGTGTAGTTCCAGTGTTTATCACTTGGCTTTCTTCCAGTTGAGATGGGTTTTCTTATATTTGAAAGACTTGTATATTTTGTTCTCACCTGTTTATTGAAATTCTGTGGGTGAACTGTATATTTGTATCTTTCCCCCAAAACTGCTTGCTGTTAAGGTAATTTTCCCCACTCCTGTATGCTAACCAAGCTCATTTCTTGAAATTCAGGTTACATATATTAGGATGCAAGGCTAATTTTTTTCTGTGCCTTTCTGAAATACTTTAATTTTTGAATTCTAGCTAGAATTATAAATAAAAAATTTATCAGAGAACATGGTAGGGTGTTTAAAAAAATTTCTTCCCAGAAAGCTGAAATCCTTTGATTGGTTATTGCTAAAGATTATCACGGTCAAAAAGATTGTGTAACAAGACTCAAAGATAAGCTCTGCTTTGTTAATGCTGAGTTTATTGCTACTAGTCTGCTCTGAGCTTGTCCAATGGATCTACCCCATATTGTTGAGTGGCAAACAGGTTGTTTATGCCAGCCTGGGAAACAGATGAAGTTGGAATAGTTGGTGTGTCCATGGGACTGGGGATGCTGTTACAGAACCAGGGAGAGGGAAGGACAAATTCTTGTATCTCACAGAGCAGTAATAAAAGTGCATCTGTCTTAGTAAGTCAATTTTTTTGTTTTCCTCATGACAAAACCCCACTGATGCTTAGTAAGAACAACCTCTACAGAGAACAACTCAGAACAGGCTGCCCAGGAGAGTGGTGGAGACACCAGCCCTGCAGGTACTGAAAAGATGGGTAAATATGGCATGTAAGGACATGGTTCAGTGGCAGAAATGGCACTGCTTGATTAACAGTTGAACCCAGTGGTCTCACTGGTCTTTTCCAACATGAACAATTCTAATTTTTATCTGTATATTTCTGTGGATTTCTTATCTGTATTTGAATAGACTCGACTCCTGCACCTCTAAAGTTTGTTAAGTGGTTATGGAAATTAATTTCTCTAAGTGTAATAAGGGCAAATGAAACTTCAGGTACATGTGACATGAAGCTTGAAAGTTGGTTTGCTTTCTGCTGCTTGTCTATTTAAGTTTTTTTGCTTGACTGGAATTTTGTCATCTAAAGGATGTGGAAAGTTCACTTGAGCTTTAAGGGTTTAATTAGCTTCATTGGAGCTGTGTGTGCTTGTATCAATAGGGAAATAGAAAGAAGCATGATTCTCCTCTTTTTGATTAAATACAAACTTGGCATTAAAAAAGAATTTCAGTTTGCAGGAATTTACATTCCTTTATTTAGCTCACCCTGGTTCTTATTATTGGCTTGTATTTATATATATCTTGACTTTCCACAGCTTTTTTTGAAGCCCCTTAATAATACTGTTCATACCTGAAGGATGTAGTATCAAAGTCAATAGATGAAATATTAGGAAACTTTAATTAACAAAGACTTGTAACTTATTAATGAGTAACTCCTGTAACTGGTAGGATTGGGGCTGCTTTTTTGACTTCAGCCAGGGTAGGAAGAGCATCTGTCCTGCTGGTACCATGTCTTGAGCCTGCCTTTCAACCAACACTTCTGGGTTTGATGCAGTTTTAAGTGCTGTTGGTTTTCCAGTTCACAAGACAACCTTTTCAGTACTTAACTGTATATATTATTGTCAAAGACCAGTACAATTTTTTAAGAATAATTTTCATCTTTCCATTACCTGAATGATTTGGCAGAGTATGGGAATGAGCTTAGAAGGGTGAGGATTCAGAATTAAATAGGATACAGACCACCTGAGTGCTGGGTGACCCCACTGGATTGTCCTTGCTGTATAAACAGAACTTAGTTTCTCCTTCAGTCTGTTACAAACTGTGCCCCACTTCAGACAGGTATCAGACCCCAAAGGTTTTCCCTTTTAAACCATTTAATCAATAACCTGAACTTTCTAGCTGCAGCAGGTGGCACATTCAGCACAGCATTTCCTGTGTAGATGGAGACCCTTTGTCTTCCCACCCTAATGAAAACAACCTCCCCCCAGTACTCTGCATTTAAAGATTTAGGGGTTTTTCATTCATTGATGGTTTATTATCATTGGAGATAAAAATCTGATACCTGGAGTGGGAGAGGTTTCTTTCTTGTAAGGTCCTGGATATCAAAATTACTCAATCAAAAATGGAACAATGACTTGACTTTGTGTGTGTGGTTTCTTTTTTTGCTGGTGAGTTTCAGGTCTTTGTTTAATGTAAATTCCTGTCTATCTCCAATTAGGAAAGCCTTCATAGGTAGCATACTATCTTCATTTTCATGAAGCTGTTCAGAAAAGTAAAGAAATCCTGAAAAATGTACTTAATGCTCTGTGAAAGTGAGGGATGGTGTAATAAAACTTTTAACTTTTTCTCTTGATGCTGAAAGGTTATGGAGTGATGGGGTTTGGGTAGAGGGTCTCGGGTTGGTTTTCTTGTTACTAATGTGGTTTAAGCACTTGGATTTTGTGAGCACAATGATAATAATGGGCTCAACTTTCCTCCTCCACGAGAAGCCTCTCGGGCAGCCATGCAGAGGTGCTGCCCCGTGTGAATGCCTGGTCCTGAATCCCCGGGTGGAATGGGAGATCTCTGCCGAGCTCTTTCCCACAACAACACAATGAGCCACTTTGTCAGCCCGGAGTCAGGTTAGCGGGAACGGCGACAGCAGCACAGTTTGTGTTGCACAAAGGTGTGCTGAGACCTTGTGGAAATGGGATTTGGTATGCAGGCTTTTCAAGAGCTGCAGATTGATATGGTAGATAGCCTCTTTTTTTTTTTTTTTTTCTTCTTGCTTCGTAGTTTAATTAGGGGTAAAAAAAAATAAATCCCCACCCCATTGATTCCAGTAGATTCCCCATTGCACAGGAACTCCAGGAGAGATAACCAAGGTCTTTGTGGTATTATTGCAGAGAGATTATTATTTGAGAGAGCAGAGTTGAAGGGGAGGGTATTTATCGACAAATGCTGTGCTTATCAACCTGTAACCATGATTAATACTTTGGCTATTAAATGGGGGAAGAAAGCAAATAGATGAAGCATACCTGTGCCTTATCTGACTTTCACCTTTGTGCAAGAATGTCTCTTTGCATAGAGGCTCTGCCCGTGTCCCTGGGCACGTTCTTGGGCTTGCAGCCCTGATCTGGGGGAGTTCAGTACTTAATAAAAGCATTATGAGAGTGTGAAGATGTACTCTAGTGCAAATGTTTGCAGGATCAGGGCCCAGTTTGTAGAGAGGTGTAGGTCTGGGCTGAAGGGAGCTTCTCCTCCTTACACAAATTACTTCAAGCAAATAGGTTATTCCAATTGTGTTTAAACTGACTGAAGATCTTGCTAGACTCTGTGAATTTTACTTGCAAATTACTTTTGTCAGAGGCAATGCAGAGTGCAGAGAACCTGAAAAGGGTGATCGATTTGTCTCTGTTGTGTAGATTGGCTCTCTGCACTTAGGGAACCAATTTGTGCCCTGGATGTCCCAAATTCAGTGTCCCAATTTGTGGAGGGAGGGCTATTGGGCCACTGTCATCGTCCTCTCCTTGCCCTGGCAATGGGAGACCACAGCTGGGAGAGCTTTGTGCTTTCCTGCTGACCTGTGGAGAGGCAGATGTCATCAGAGAAACACAAAAGTGGTTTGGGTTGGAAGGAGTCTTAAAGCTTCTCATTCCCCCCCCTGCCATGGGCAGGGATGCCTTCCACTCTCCCAGGCTGCTCCAAGCCCTGCCCAGCCTGGCCTTGGACATTTCCAGGGATTGGGCAGCCACAGCTTCTCTGGACAACCTGTGCCAGAGCCTCACCACCCTCACAGGGAAGAATTTCTTCCTAATTATATAACCTAGGTCTACTCCTGACTTGTGATCTAGAAAAGCACAGAGATGCTGAGTGCAGTTGGGAGAGTGTGTTGTACAGCTGGCAATTAAACAGCACCCAGAATTCTCTTAACTCAAATGTCTCTGAGGGTGGACAAGCAGCAACAAAATAGTTAGAAATGTTAATTGCTGCTTGTATTTTTGTAAGTGCGTAAAATAATTTCCCTTGAAAAGAGAAAAAAGTTTGAAGTAGTTGCTATTTCAAAGCCAAGTTGTGCCAAAAACAACAACACTAAAAATCATGGGAAAATAGTAATTGGCCACTATTGTGCAAGAAGAGTTAAACTTAGTCTATGGCTGCTTAGAAGAATTACTGTGAAATAGTGTGAGAATTGTGTGCTTGAAAACTTCTCTATTTTTGCAGCTACATCCCTCGTGAGTCCCTTTATCCGTTGTGATTAATATGGAGGAAGGTGAGGAGAGAAAGGTGTGAGAACAGAGAAGGAAAGGAATATAAATAGCAAATATGACTAACTTAATTTTCAGATTGAAGAAGCAGCACAGAAAAACCCACATGGTGAGAGTGAGTTGTATACAAGTTGTCTCTGCAGCTTGTTCTTCTGCCAGCAGTGCAGGCTGTAGCTGTGGTGTGTTTGCATGTTTTGGAATTGATTTTTGAGCAGCAGATGAATTTGCTGCTCTGATATTATTTGCAGAAGCGAGAATGCTGTGGAACCATTGGATTAGCTTGTCTGCCTGTGGCTTTCTGCTCAGCCATAGCTAATATAAGCCTAATAAAAATTTTGAAGGTCTGTTTCACCCCTGGTGTGTTTTGTTCCCTTAAATCTAGTTACACTAGGTTTGCACATGAATGTGATGGCCTTCAGGCACTGCACACCCCAGGTGTGGGTGGTGCTGGGAGGAGGGCAAGCTCGCTTTTCCTACATGAGTTTTCACAAGATTTCCCCCTGGAAAACCAAGGGGAAAAAACCCTATTGGGGTGAGGTTTTCCTTTGGTAAAAGACTCTTTTGTGTCCCAGTTTGCTTTATTCCAGTTATTCCGTCAGAGTTATTATCTGCTGATTAGTTGTACTTGCCTTGTGAAATAAGACACTCCCGCATGATGCAGTTTGACCTGATATTCCCATTCCTGATGCTCATTTCTGGTACATGTTTGAAGTTACTTGGTTATTCCATTTCTTCCTAAGGTTAAGCTATGAAGCAATTTTTAGTAGGTTTTCTGTTCCTGAATGACAAACATTTCCTATGAGGGGTGTGCGGCTGGTTACAACACAAATTTGTTGGTCTTTAAGATAACAGAGTTTCAAGCCTGGAAAATTTGAGGTCAAATTTTAAGTCTAAATAAATGCAAACTACTGAAAACTTTCATATTACCCTCTGGATTGCTGCCCTGGGAATATAATACCAGTGTTGGGGGAAAAACCATGTTAACTTTCCTTGATCCTGCATAGAATTGAATACTGCTGATAATTCCATCTTCAGAGATGGAATGTCCCATGCACATTGAAATGTGTTGTTGTTTAAAATAAACTAGAGGGGAATAAACCCACTGATTAATGACAGTGGTTTAAGTTTTGAGAGGATGTTTATGCTTTTCAGCTTGCTGGAGATAGGATTCAGCTACTGTGGCCTTGTGTCTGTGAAATGGCACAGAGAGCAAGCAGCAGGCATTTCACTACCTCTTCATAAAATGCCAGTGGACTGTGTGTATGTATTCCCTCTAATCTGTTTTTTTTTGTCAGAATAGATTTTTAGAATTGCATGTGTTTCTTCAAAATTGTTATGAAGAAGCCTGGCTGTTTGGATGCTTCCAAATTAATCTACCGTGTTTGTAATTAAGCAGAGAAAGAATGTGTTCAGGTTTCAGTGGCGCTTCAGACGGATGTGATTTAACTAAACTAATGAAGGCACATCAGACAAGACAAATTCCAGACTGTTTGTGCCTTGACCAACCATCTGTGCACATACCTCCAGGTACTGCTCATGTCTCAAGAGGCTTTTCTACATGAACAATTATTACCACTCCTCTTTGAATTGGAGCGGCAAGCCATGGCAGGAGTCTCTTGAAAGCAGCTATATTTACCACTCTGCTTTTCAGTGAAAATATAATTGTGTTATGTATGTTTTAATTAATCCTGAATTTTAGCGTGTGCTGTACAAAATACAGTAGGCAAATGGGGCAGTGTGTGTGTTCTCTCATCTCTTGCACATGAATTCCAGCATCAGCAGGAATGTGCAGAAGGAGCACTCCTCATTCCGAGCCTTCCTAGTGGGTTGTAGACCCATATTAAATTCTTAGTGTCTGGGAATATGTGTGTACAAATAAGACTATGTATACATATTCTCCTTGTACATAGTAGCAATTTTTTTCCTAGTTATTTTTCTTTCTTATTCAAAAGGTTATTCAAAATTACTCTGGAAAGCCACCCATTTCTTCAACTATATAATAACCAGCAGTAACATGATTTGACATGCCAGACTTTGATAGGATTCTTCAATCGCACATACAACGTCCTGGAAAATAACAAATAATTTCAGGACTATTTATGGAAGAAGATATGCTGCAGGTAATGGCTTCTGTGAATACTGAATGATTTTTTTTTTTTTAATTCTCATTATATTTTACTGTATATCTTTTCCAAAGTGAGTTTTCATTTAGAAATATTGGAGTCTTCCCTGTTTTCAGGGCATGTGATTCTAAAGATGTGTTTGACTTCTCAGTGTGCCAGGTGGGACTCCCTCTGACATGAACCTATTATTCCATACATATTTTTTAACCATGGCAAAGCCCTTTTAAGCAGTTCCTCCTTCCTCTTGTCCTGGTTATAACAACACCAGTGTTTGAGGGTGGGTGCAGTGGATGGGGAACCCTCCTGTGTTCACATTAGCTGTGCAGGCCACGCTGGAGATTTTGGGCTGGCCATGCTGTTAGGATGTGGTTTGGAGGATGCAGATCAGATATCACAAATCCTTTCCTTTTTGGGTTAGAGAACTGCCAATTTCTGGACATCCTCACTTCAGAACCTGGTCTGCCAGAGAGAATGTCTGGCTGGGGGGAGAAACAGTTGCCTTGTGACTGCTGGTCAGCAAGGCACTTATCAACAGACTCTGGCTTTTGATAACACCAGAGCTGGCTTGGCCCATGGTTGTAAAGTCCTGAGGAAGCTCCTGCTGGGTTGGATAATTTCTCTGCCCAGTGCAACAGCCTCAGTGCAAGAGGAGCTCACCCAGCTCATACAGTGTGGTAGAAGAGGGGTTCCTATAGTACATGTATTAAAGCAGTGGTAGAAAGGAGTCTGTTGGACTGTGTAACCCTGTGTGTGTGCCATCTGTGTGAACTTTGTCATGGGGAAGTGGTGAGGGTTTTTTTTGTTTTGGGTTTTTTTTAGGCTGGAAAGAGAAAATTCTTCCATTTTAAGTTTATACTGTGTGCGTTTTAAGTTTTTTTTTTTATCAAGGCTAGGATTGAAGGTGGGGTAGCTTCTTACTCTTTTTGCAATGTATTCTCTTCTGTTCAGGCAGAATACCCCTAAATATGCACTGCAGGAGTAAAATGTGTGTTTAGCACTGCACTTTAGTTGTATACAAATAAACCTGGGTATGTGGCTCTACTTAGTATTGAAAACTCTCTGTCCTTGCTGTAGTACAACTTCTGTAATTCCAGATGATTGTGATAAAAAGGGAGAACACTTTGTTCAGGAGATTTTAATGGTCTGCTGCAAGGAAATAAAAATCAAGTCTTTGCAAAGAGCAGTCACAGGACTCAATATTCACAACTCCTCTTGCTTCTGCCAGGTTCTCTGCATTTGTCTGCCACAGCTGCAAGAGGTTCTTTGGCTTTGTAAAAGACAGAAGGTAGGAAGAAAATCACAGAAAGAAAAATGTTCTTGGCTTCCAGCCCTATAAATAAGCATGGGTGAAACCTTCTAGGAAAAGTAGAATTGGGTATCTTGATGTGGTTCACACTGCTTTTGGAATTTCAGGAAAACTGACGTAACCTGTTGGGTCATGTTATTTGACCATACATGGACATTGGGTTTTAGATAGTTACCCTTCGTTCTTCTGTGTGTTTTAATTTTCTCTCTGGTGCCATGTGCAACTAATTTATGTGTTACTAATTCACATATTGAATTAATTTAAGGAAATGGAGTCATCTCAGGGATCAGTAGAAGGCTGCAGTACTGAATCGAAAATCAAGCTTGCAACAGTAACTTGCAGACATCAAAAGATTTGGAAGTTTTGTTTGGGGACAGAGACATCAAACTTGGATGGTTGTTTCTTCCTTGCTCTACAGCAAAGTGGAAAGCTGTGATTTCCATATTCCTGGAGGAAGCTAGGCAGGGACATGCAGCCTCTCACTCCATGTTGGCGTTGTTGTGACCTGTCCCAGCCAAACCTAGGGAATGTAGACGCACAGGAAATATCTTTTTAAAATTTAAATGTAGTCAGCTTTCTAGACAAAACCCCAAATTTGAGTTAGTACCTGAAAAAAAGGCTGTGGGTTAGTATTTGGCAGTTCATATTTTAGCTAAGGAAGAATTCTCATATCCTGGAATGTGACCTGGCTCTTTGAGTCGTGTCTGGTGTTTTCTTCTATCAATGTTCCCAATTTGCAGAAAAAAGAAACTGTGTTCAGACCTCACTTTTTTTGTATTAATCAGCTTTGCATCCCCTGAGGGAGGAGGAATGGTGGGCTATAGGAGGGGGTGTGAAAGCACAGCTAATAAATCTGTTTTGAGTAGGATGGATGAACAAATAAGCTCAAGAAGTGCGTGGGGCCTGTGTTTCCAAAGAGTTTGGCTTTGCAGTGAAGTCTGCCAGTCTCATGGAAGATGTCTTCACTCTGCCTGGAGTACATCTTTGTGGAATACTGCCAAAAATTCCTGCCTGTGGCTGTGCCTTGCCTAACAACAAGCTGCTGGTATCATCTCTGGTGGGGTCGTACCAGACCTGAAAAATAGAGGAAGCCCTTTTTATTTATGTTTTCTTATTTTTTTGTTTTCTCCTTTCAAGTAAGGCAAGTGTAGACACGGCTGTAGTGACAAACCATTAATAAAGCAAAAGGAATGTAGCTGCAACACTTTGAACAATGACATGTAGCAAATAAATGTCAACATATCCGTTGTTGTGCCTGGAATGGAAGTATTACTAGGAAAATTTGTTGCTTCAAGCTATATTATGGGTTTTTTCCCCTCAAGAAAATATTATCCGTGTGATGTTTAAACTGTTAAAGCTTGGCTTTTGGATTCAGACTAAATGAACGAGTCATTTGTTTGGGGATTGGGGTTTTGTTTTATATGGGTTTAAAATGGTTTCTATGAGCGTTTTGTTCTTTACAAATAAACTTCAAATGTGAATATATACATTTGCACACGCAACAACTACAGATTATACAACTATATATTTAACAACTATAGATGCATAAATAACTGCATGTATAGCCAGATTAGTTGGTGGTACAGCTGGCTATTGACTAAATCAGTGTTTCCTTTAAAGCTGTTCATTCATGTGCTCTCTGGTGTTCATTATTGCGCTCTTTCTGTCCTTTTCTTAATCCCAAGCAGTTAAGAAATGGCTCAAAACCTCACGTATTCTCTTCTTCCTTGGTAAACAAACAGAACCCCCAAAAAGTGAAGTTGTATTGCCCTACTCCTCCTCCTCCTCCACCCCCAAATCCCAACACCTGTGAGTATTGTTGTTGGACTCAGATGTTTCTCGAAATTAAAACCTGAAACTGTGAAGTAATGAGAAGCAAAAGCTTTAGGATGTACCATCCTAACAACAACTGTATCTGAGGCTTCTGGAGAACTTCTGTCTTGTAATTGAGTCTTGGATAAAAGGAGGGGTTTAATTTAAAGGTGGATGAAAATACATTGCCTCTGTTTATGTCTTGGTGAAGTGATGATTAGAAAAGTGGTGTTTTCTCACAGATGAGAACAGTGGAAAGAGCTGTGAGAGTTGTGCTAAATTTGGTACTGAGTTAAATGAAAATGCTGGTCTTGAGCTGTGTGGCTGGAGGTCACATTGCCAGGTTTGCACATCCTCTGAAAAACAAATGTACTTTCTTCTGGTTCTGCTTAGATGTGAAGGGGCCCCTTTGATGACAGTAAAAAGATAAGATACATGTGATTGTCTGTGTGGGCACTGCCATCACTTCTAAATCACACAAGTGCTCTTCCTCAGGAGCTGGAGGAGCAGCTCTTGGTCAGGCTGATGTTTCTGAACATGAGGCTGTGCAGGTGATGGGATTGCAATGAGTTCTGGAAGAGGTTGATGAAAATGATGACAGTATATTTCGACTAAGCTAATAATTTAGTTGTTGAACTAAAAAAAAGAAAAAAAGTTGAAGTTTAGCAGCATTTGCGGCCTGAGTGGTATAAGATTTGCAGCATCCAGTATCCATGGAATGGGATGCTCCAACCCTGGCGAGGCTGGCTCAGCCCTTCATCCCCTCTGGATCAGCTGAATTCAACTCCTGGTTTATGGCTTTCTAGTTGTGTCCCATGCTCTTTGCCAAAAATTTCTCTTTCTGTACTCTGGAGTATTCTGATCATCTTGTGCCAGCTGATCATCTATGCTGCTACTTAAGTCACAGCATATTTTTTTCTAACTTGAGTTTGGGATGTATATGAAATTATTCAGGATGACATTGGGATTCTCTGGCATGAGGTGTACTAAGGAGGCTGCTCACCACTGGGCATGTGAGGTTGCTTTGTTTAGGAGTTGTTGTGCAAAAGTCTAGATAAGCTATGTGATATCATCCATTTTATTCACTAGAGCTGCATTATTGCCCCATAAACCAGCATGATGGTACCCTTAACACTGAATTAAGACTTGTTTTTACAAGGCAGCTTCTCATGGTTTTACTGATGCTCACGTATCACATCAGTTGGCTTTGAAAGGGAGAGGCTGTGCTGGAAGTGATGTGTGATTTTTCACAAATCCTTACGTGATGTCATCATTTTCTGTTGCCCTTCCTAGGACGGGTTGTTCAGAACATTGAGGATGTGCTGTCCCTCTTGCTCCACCAGAAGCCTTAATCCTTTTGGGTCGTGATTAAGTGGAAGTCGGGTGTCTGGTCTTTGTTTTGTAGTGGCAGTTCACACAGTTTACAGGGCCCTAGAAAGAAAATAAAGGTTTTTGGCTTTGAAGTCTGGCTATTGAGTGAAATTGCTATAACATCTTAACCATGTGGGTGATGCAGTTCCAAGAGCTGTGGCAGCAAGCAGGATGGTGACTTAAGAGCAAAACTCTAAGTGTCTTAGAACCTGCCTATTTCAGCAGTTAAGGCTGAGGTTTATAATTGTGGGAAAGAGTGCAAATCTGCCTAGTTGGTTTTTGGAGTTCTTGCATGGAAACTTGACTTTCCATGCTCTTGATCTAACAGCTCAAACCTCTGTTCAGAGCTCCCGCACGCCTCCCGTTACAAAAGCAGGGCTCCTGCTTAAGTTCCTGAGTGGCAGAACGACCTTCTGAAGTACAGCAGGGTTTTTGCAGGGTCTTTAACTGCTGTTTTCTCTTGCAGGAAGTCCGTTGAGGAAAATTCTCCATGAATGTACGTCACAATGATGATGACCGACCAAATCCCGCTGGAGCTGCCGCCGTTGCTGAACGGGGAGGTGGCCATGATGCCTCACATCGTGAATGGCGATGGATCACAGCAGGTCAGACACTGCCTGGCTTAAGTAAACTCTTTCTGGGTCAACGAGGCATTTTCAAGATGGGGAAAATGGTTTTCCGTAGCACTAGGGAGTGCAGAGTGTTTCCTGGGATGTAGAAATCTGCCTTTCTGCTGAAAACTGCTGAAAAGACATTAAAAACAGTGATTGAAGTGTACCAGTAAATTGAATGTGTTTGTTTGCCTGTGTGTTCATTGAAGTAAAAATAGTGGAATTGAAACTGTGGCTATAAATGCTGCATATATGAGGGCTTTGTAGGAAGTTAGCCTTATGATGCACTTGTGCTCATCCTTGTCCAGATATCTCACCACAAATGCTAGTAAGATTAAGATCTTAAAAACGGTGAGATGAGAAAAAAATGGAAGTAAGAAGAGAAATGGAGAATAGCAATGATGTCTGCTATTCTTTGCTTACCTCACTATACCTTTCCCAGCAGGCCTATGTGCTTCATTATAAGAAGCAGATGTGGATTTTGACTAGGTTTTTGAACAAAGGCAAGTTTACAGTTGCTTTTTTTTTTTTTTTCTGGGAGATACTGTCTAATAAGCTTGATCAGAAATTGGTGGAATGATAATAAGATCATAAGACCACAGCAATGCCTTCATGTCACAATACAGCCTGGAGGCTCAAGGTGGTGGGTGGTAGGTTCCCAAATATGTCATCTGGTGGGGTCAGGGGGTCTCTTTGGAGAACATCTGCCCTGGCAGTATTTTTGTGTTGCTCAATTTGGTTCTCCCCTCACGTGAGAAATTTCAGCAAAGCATTGTAACAAAGGTAGAAGCAAGCTGTCCTTCTTGAATTGATATAAGAGGTCATTCTGTTACTTCTTGTTCTCTGGATCATTTGTTCCTCCTTCCAAGCTGTGTTTTGAGTTAGACTAACCTCAAGAGGAAGAATAATTTCTGCTTTCCTGGTGAGCTTCTAAGTCCTTTTGGTTATCTGAAATCTCATTATGATGTAGATTTTCATTGTTGTGATTAGTTTGGGTTTTTTTAAAGTCATTTTTGCAAAGTGTGCTTTGACTTAGAAAAACAGAAATTAATGCTTTCAGTGGCTGATGAAGGAACAATCTTATTCATACTGGAAAGGATAATTGTTCTTTAAGTACACACTTTTCTTCCTTGCTGGAAACCACTTATCAGGTCAGACTATCCTGTCAGTTCTTCTGTATTACAGAAAGAATAGGTGAAGTCTTCTGAGCCCTCCTTTGAGATGGTGCTTTAAGCCCAGTCTTTCAATTTCCCTGTCTTTGATGATTCAGCACCCTGGCTTGGCAGGTGCCTCTGTTGCCTTTAAAGTAGTTTCTCAGCTAATGTTTTGCATTAAAAAGAATTGCAGGTGCACTGGAAGCACATTGCTTCTTGCTTTTGCTGTGTTATGCAAGCACGACTCAGTAGAACAGTTCTGGGCCAGGTCCCTCTTCTGTGTGTTTGCTGGATGATGCTTTTAGGTCTCATCTCCTTCTCTTGAAGTACCTGTAGCTGAAATAGCCAGTTTTCCATGGGACTTTTTAGGCTTCTAGTCTGGATATGCCCTTGTCTGTTGCAAAGCTTGACTACCTCTTTGCTTTATCGTTTTCATCCTATTCCTGAAGCTTTAGGTGATGTCTTTGCTTATTAAAAGTACAGTTCTAAAAATGGAATGGAATTGGAATAAATGCTTTGTTTGATCTTAGCAAATGAACTATGTTAATTGCTCTTAACATGGTTTGTTGTAATGTGGAAACAAATGTTAAGTGTTTGTTGAAAGAGATTTATTTTAGTTACCTGTTAGGTGGGAAGAGCCTTCAGGACAGATTCACATAGGAGTGACTTCCTTAAGAAAGATGGTTTATGTGACTCCATAAATAGGTTCTCCTAAATAGCTTTAGGAGGACACACATTTACAGGGTTTAATTACAGTCTCCATTAGAAGCTGGTGGTGAGAAAGCATCACAGCAGAGCTGGTGGAGGACAAGGAGTGTGGAGTTTTCCAGGCTGCAGTGTGGCCAGCAGGCAGGTCAGTGCCTCATGCTTTGGGGCTGACAGAATGGAGGTTCTGATGGGCTGCTCTGGGCACACTGGCTGTTGCTCACTCTCATGTGTTACTGCATTTGTGGAGCCTCAGCTGTGCCAGCACCTCAGAGCTGCATTAGGAGCTGTGCCTGGAAATGCTGAGCTCCAGGGAAAAGCCTTTCCTCAAAAGACCTGTTCTTATACACATAGAATAAAGCAGACTGGAGCTGGTGAAACACCTTGGCTTTGCCAGCAGCCAGTTGGAGAGTGATGCAAAAGGCAAATCTGCCAGTGAACAGGCCTGCAGTGTAAGGCAATTGCATGGGAACATTCCTTTTCTTTATCTTCCTGAGAGGAAGGGCTGGAGAGCTGCACAAGGCAGGGCAAGGAATGTCTCTGCCTGCTTGACAGTAATCCCTCTCCTCTGGACTACCCAAAATGGCATTTCTAGCACTGACTTTTTTTTTTTTAGTTTCCCACACTTTATTTCCACTACTGCTGACTGTGTTTAATGCTTTCATGTCGCTTCCAGAGCTGTTTCTGCTTCTAATCCACTTGTAACTCCTTAGGGGATTCAGGGAGCAATAATTAACCTTTTGGTCCAAGAATTTCAATGGTTTCCTGTAGGTACTCCACTGCAAGCTCTAAAAAGCTTGGAGTATAAAGTGGAGGGGCAGCTAGCTGTGCTACAGCACATCTGTACAGAATGTTGGGCTAATTAGTTGGGGAAGTTTTATTTCAGCTTGGTTCACTCATTGCACCTGCAGAGGTACAGCAGGTTTTCTGCTTGCCTGCCCTTTGTAAAGCTGTGTTTACCTTCCCTGTGGTTTCACCACTTGGCTTAAGTTTAGGCACTGTACATGGTGCTGTGTGTGCTTGTTCTTGTCTTTTAGGGTCACAGGCTTTAAATGAGGGAGACAAGAGTACAGCTGAATGAGGAACAAGATTTGGTACTTTCCTGTGCACCTTGCAAACAGCTGAAAGCACTTCACTGAGCCACAGCATCTGAGCTGAGTGAATGGACTTTCTGCCAAAATTTAGTTACTTCTTCATGGTTTCTTGACTTATTAATTGATTTTATTTTTTCTGCTTCTTTGGTGTGTGTGTTTTAAGGCTTGATAAATTAGGGGGTTCAGGATCTGCCACTTGTGGGTTTTGCTGTAAAGAGCACTCATGGTAAACTGACAGAATTTCTTCATGCCTCTATTAATACCTCTATTTTTTGCCCAGTCAAAAAAAAAAAGGGTATTTTTCAGACACAATTGTTGAAGTATTCATTTTTAAAAGTCAGCTTTATTGTTAAGGATGTAGCATGTTCCCTGAGTTTTCTTACTGAAGAGATGCTGAAAGTGTTTAGCCTGCCTGCTTTGTGTGACTGAGGGATGTGTTCCTGAGAAGAGTATTGCACACAGAATGGTGTGACTTCCCTGGTCCTTCCTGTGGGATGCAGCTGGAAATTTATTGGGGCACAGTCTTTTAAAGTAGATAACAGAATGGGTACAAGTGATTTTGTTTTTCTGTGTTTTGTTGTTTATTTTCTTTTCCCAAAAGATGCAATGCATTCCGTAAGCATTCCATAAGTTATGTGCTGTAGAAACTGCAAATACAATAAATTTTAATGGTTTAAAGCATTTGTGAGGAGCTTGTGGCTGGATCCCAGGTGTTGCCTCTGATGTTGTGCTCCCCAGCTGTATGAAGCATGATACATCTCATGGCAGGGAAAACTCACCACACTGGAAAATGTTTAATGTGGGGTTTTAATAAGCCTAAGCCCTGCAAGCTGCTCTTTGACCTTAATGAGGAAAATGTTCTCATAAGGGGGAAATGCTTTAAGTGAGCTCTGGGACTGAATTGCATCACATGGATTCAGGTGAATGTCACCCTGCTCACTGCTGTGTGAGGCCACAGAGCAGGTGGGGGATGATGGCCTGCCTTGAGAGTGAATTTTCTGCTGTAGGCTTAAAATCTTGCATAAAAAACCCAGTTGTGTACAAAAGAAATAATAGTGTCTGCCCTTGGTCCTTATCAGGTGGCACTTCTGCCTTTGTATGAGTGCTTCCCTGCATTATATGTGGTTTTATATCATAGAGTGATTTGGATTGGAAGGGATCCAAATCAGATCCAAATTTAATCCACATCAAAGCCCATCTCCTTCCACCCCCTGCCATGGGCAGGGACACCTTCCACCAGACCAGGCTGCTCCAAGCCCTATCCAACCTGGCCTTGGACACTTCCAGGGATCCAGGGGCATCCCCAACTCCTCTGTTCCAGGGCCTCCCAACCCTCATCCAATCCAAAATTTCCCAGAGTCAGTTTATATATTTCTGAACTTGAGCTTATGCCTGCATTAGCTTTGTGGGCACTTCTTTAGTCTCTTCCCCTGCTTCCCCTGACCATGAGAGCTGGATAGTGGGAGCAAGGGAGGCACGAGTGACACGTGCTTGGCTTGTCACAAAAACTTAGTCTGGACATACTCTGTGGGATTATAAATATTTATAGTAGCTATGCAACTTAGTAACATTCATCACTCAACAAACATGACTTTCAATAAAATAGAGTGACATTCTTAAATGCAAAATAAATGCAAAAAGAGCTTTCTGGAGATAACAAGCTTTCTCTGAGGATGCAGCAGGTACGGCTGGGCTTCAGCACCAAGTGGATTAAACTGCTGAATTAAACATCTGAGTGCTTTTTAGGGGAAAGAAAAATCATTTGGGATTGTGCTGCTGACACCCTGCTCTCAGCTGTCATGTGCTCCAGCTTTTTGGATGGGAGGAGGCCAAGGACTGGAAGTGGGCTGGGGTGACCTTGGACATGAGACCACACCCTGAGATGCTGCCAGCCAGCAGTGAGGGCTCCAAGTGACCCTTCAAGTTCTTCTCCTCTGTTGCCATCTCATAATTATGTATACTTGGGATGATGAATATTGGAAGAGGCATAGCACAATTAAAGATCATCTGGGTTTGTTTTCATTAAAACAGAGATGTTATCTTTACACTTTTTTTATTGCTTTCCTCAGATTTTTTAATTAAAAGCTTCAGAAATGAGGCTTCTCATGAAGATCCCTTGTGTGAAAGGAAAGAGGGAAGCTGTGTTCCAGGCTGCAGAATATGGTTTTGTTGTTTATGAGGACATGGGGGAAAATAAATCATGAAATTAGTTTTATATACTTAGTGTGTATAAACAAAAGAATTGCAGTGTGCCTTGACATTTTTTGTCCCAGGCAACTGGGACAAGTCAGGGCTGTTGGCTGGAAGGTGCCCCATACATAATACTCAACATGTGCTGGCTTTAATGGCTTGGCCTCATTTCTGCATCTCTTTGGTCAGTGCTGTGCAGTTGTGAGCTCTGGGGGGTTGTGTGCAGCATGGGGGGACTGGGTGGTGGGATGGATTATGGGGAGCACCCCAGTACTCCAGTTTTGGGAAAGGAGGGGCTGGGGCTGGATTGCAGCCTCTGGGAGGATCTTGCCTGAGGAGCCTGGTTGCTGGTCCTGGCTCTGAGGCCACTTTGGTTTCATGTCCTCCCTTTGTGCCCAGCCCTTGCTCCACTGTTGACCCAGGTCAGTCACACCTTGGCTATTCCTGTTTGCTCTTGGTACTGCTGCCCTCCCCCAGCAACAGCCTGTAAATGTTTTCTTGGGCTCCAAAGGCGGCTGATTTGAGCATCTGTCAATAAGGAGTTATTTCCATATCTATAACATTTAATAGAAGCTACTGTAGATAAGTCCCAGGCTCTGCCCACAGGCTTGTGATGGAGGGGGGCAAAGCTGTGTGGCTGCTGCTCTAGAGGAAACAAATTTATTATTGGAACTTTTTTTTTGTCTTTAAACACTGTGTGATTAGGCAAGGATGATGCTGTTTGATTTTGACCATTAAAAGTGACAGCTGTGATTGGGGATATCACCTTTTTTAATGCAGAACTCCAAGGAATTATTGTTTAGGGACAACTGTGGATGTGCTGATGTGGACACTTGTGCTGGTGATGGACTCCTGGGACAGGAATTTGTGAATCTTGTGGTAACTCTGGGGTAGGCACGTGCCTTGGGTAGGAAGAGGAATCTGTCCTGCTTTAGGGAAAGGATGGAGCTTTACATGCATGGGGCATCAGTCTTAGGGTCTGTATTTTGAGGAGCTGGACCAAGTTCTTCCAAAGTTGTAAAAAAAGGCTTCTGATTTATGTTAATCCAATTTGTTAGTAAATAACCAGCTTTTGGGCTGTTGGTTTAGACACGTAATGCAAATGAGCTGATGAAATATTTCTGTGATTCTTGGCCTCTTTGAGTTCTGGTTTCTTGTTTATTGGTTGTTTTGGGTTTTTTTATTAAGCTGGATGACATTGCTTTGCTCTGCACATCTTTTGACCCGCTGCCCGTGTCCTGTGAGGATAATTCATGCCTATTCATAGCAAAAGAGCACTTAAATGCTGTCACTTAAATGTTGATTGTTTGGAGATTAGGGATGGAGTGGCTTTGTGCCTTTTATCTTTTCTGAACCATTTATTGTGCTCTGTGTGCTGGATCAGATCCACCCTGATCAGTGCTCCCTGAAAAATGATTGTTCCAGACAACATAATGGCTTTCATATGTCATTTTCTGATTTCCAGCTTCAGCTTTGAAAATGTTGGTGGAATAACAGGTTTCTGTAGGATTACTGTAATTCTAAAGGTCATCTAGGTAATAATTATCTTATGCATTTGGCTTAAGGAACTCAGAAACACAACATGAATTCAAATTCTCTCTTTGTAGGTTGAATGATTGAATTCTGCATGCAGATGTCCCAGAATATAAAGACCAGACTTAAATTTAGAGAGAGCTTTCACAAAAAAATGTAGATTAATTTTGGTACAAATTGAAAATTTAATTTATATCTTGATTGAACTTCTGACAAAGCAGTTAGCAGAAGTGTGTTTAAAGTATTTTAGTGGAAGTTTCACGAGCAGCAAGGTGGGATAAATGATCTCTAGTTCCCAGTGAAACTGTCCATTTAAGAAAAGATTCTAAATCATAGGTTTTAAACCCATTGTTTCAGACACCTGAAAATTAATAAAGATGATACAACATACCATGAACTGGACATATTTTGGTGCTTCCTGGTCCTTGTGTGATCCCATTGTCTTTGGATTCAGCGATGGGAGCCTGTGATGATTGGTTTTTTATTAAAAAAATACTATATTTGTTAATAAATGGTTTATTACTGGTTCTGTGTGCAACTGTTGAACTGTGTGTGTGCCTACAGGTTTTGCATAACTGAAATCTGTTATGTGCAAGACTGAAATCTAAATCTTTGGAGACATAACGGATCAACTCTCCACAGCAAAAATCTTTTATTCCTGTGAGCTTGAAATCCCGTTATGGGTTGGTGCTGCATGTTGGAGTTTAGGTACTCTCTGTTCTCATGTGCCAGTGGTCTGAAGATTTATGTCCTTAGCTTCCAGCATTTGGCCAAGTTAAACACAACCCTCAAGATTTTGGTGTGGAACTCAAAGCCGTAATTCTCACTGTATGCAATTCAGTTACATCATCATTTCAGCTCTTAAAATTTAGGTGGGTTTCAGATCTCTCTGCCTGCTCCTGGAGTCTGGGACCCACAGGTGTGATATACCAGTCTGTTCCCTCCCTGCTTCCCCACTCCTTGTAGAAAAGGGATAGCACAGTTACTGTTTCAGGGAGATTTTAATTTTTGGAGATCGCAGTGAAACAAATGTTCATTTATTTTTCTTTCTGCAGGTCTTTTTGGTTCAAGTTAATCCAGGTGAAACCTTTACAATAAGGGCTGAGGATGGAACCCTCCAGTGCATCCAAGGTAAGAGGATGCACAAACATGTGGCTGAGCATTGTTTTGCTTTATGGAATACCTGTTCTGTCCTCTCTCCAAAAACATCATCTGCAGCTCTGAGAATGCACTGAGGCACTGGGAGTGAGAACTTGCAGACGTGGCTGCTCTCTGTATTCTAGGAGCTCAGAATCTCAGAATGAGTCATGCATTTCTTGGAAGTCCAGGAGGATTTCTCTCTTCTGTTATTTATCAGACCCATCTTGCAGCCTCCTTGCATCTTTTCTGTGACACCCCCTCCATTTAAGCAGTGCAGGAGTGGGTGGTTCTTGCTTGAAGTTCCATCCCCATGGAAATGATGAATTAATAGTTGTTTGAGATAGACATTACAGAAGCTTCCCTGAACACCATCCAGGGTTATTTGGTCTTGATGAGCAATAATAACAGCAATTTAAAGCTGCTTGTTGAGATTTATAGCCAGCATGCTGTGTGGTAAGAAATTGGTCCATGTGGCAATTAACAGAGGAATAAAGCTGGCTACTCCTTTTATTTGAGAAGAATGCTTTATTCTGGCTTAGTACATGAAAGATTTCCATTACAAATATAATTATGACCCCATTTATTTATAATTTTGTTCATGCTCAAAGTGGTGTTCAGACAGTGTATTTAAATGAAGGCAACTTGAAACCTCATGGTTCTGTATTCCCAGTAACTTAACATGTTTGTGCCAGTGGGACTTGTTTGGTACTCATCAGCAATCTTTCATAAAATTGATTTAGAATTTCTAGCATAAGATTGTCTCCTTTTATTTGCTATAGCTGCAGTATTGACTGCCAAGGCTCATGTTTATTTGTATACACCCTTTCAGTTTGGCCTGAAAATTCTTGATATTCTTTTCAAGCTAAAGCTTCTGATCTTACTTTATTGTAAAATATTTTTATTGCTGAACTACATACATGCTTCAAACACAGCAAAGCACCTGACTGTGGTGTTGGTGTAGTGTTTTTCTTCTTTTGGTAAAGCTGCTCTTACCATGCAGTTGTGGAGCTTAATAGTAATCTGTTGCAGAAGATCTGTTGTAATCAGCCTGCAAATATACTAAAACTTGGATTTGTGACAATTCTGGGTTTGTGCTCTGAGGTTATTATAGAAGACAGGCTTATTTTGTGTGCAGTGTTTTTGGAAATTACACACCCCCTTGCTAAAACTTAGTGTCTTTTTTTTTTCCTCCTGTAACAGAGTTTTTGGTACTTTTAAAGGTTATAGAGTGTTTGGTATGTTTAAAGGTGAATGCAATCCCTATACATAGGGCAGCACTCAGACAATAATGATGCATTTTCCAATGCTCCCACATTGCACTATGATTAGCAGGATAAGGAATAATTTTAGCACTGTGTTCAGGCAGCATGAAAGTCTCTTTTTGGGCAGTGCCTCTCAGCTGGTAGCTCCCTGTGGAATAGATGATACTTGCTTTTTCCTTACTGCCACGTACTCAGGGTTATGACATAAGATGTGCTGCTGAATATTCAGAGTGTGAAGGATGGCTTTATTACAAACTGGGTGATTCTCCTGAGTTCAGGGAGTGAACACTGTTAATAAAAACTTGAGATGTCAGGCTTGGTAACACTGAATTCTTCAGGATCTAGGAAAGCTCTTCCCATTCTGCAGGGACAGCTAACTTTGCTTATGTAGATTTTTTTTTTTTTAATTTTGCATATGACTTTTTGAGCAGTATGAAATCTTCAGGCTGTGCTCCTGGAGCCAGCTCTGGAAGTCCTGTGAGCCCAGCTTTGTGTCCAGAACCCTTTTTGGCTCCACAGCTGTGATGTATCTGGTGATGTGCTTTAGAGGACTGAGGCAAAAACAGCAGAGAAGAAGATGACTTAGTGAATCTTCATTTGTCTTACCAAGGTTGGAAGAAAGACACTTGCATGAGTAAAACCTCTGTGGAATAGCCTCTGTTTTAAACACCCTGAAGTGTAATTAGCCAGTAATTGAGTAATCACTGTTTTAAGCCAGAAAGAACAGATGCACATTTGAATGTTTCTGATGTTTTGTAGTGGTGGAGAAATCTCAAATACAAAAACTTCTTCCAGTTCCTTGGGGTTGCAGCAGTAAGATAATCAGTGAAAACTTAGAAAAAGTAATAACCCCTAAATAATAAAAGACAGGAATAAGTATGTATTTGTAACTGAGGATGCAAGGTGTTGCAGCAAGTGCTGTCTTCATTCCTTTTTTTTTCTGTATGTAGCTGAAGATGACTTGTTTAAGACAATGTCAAACAAATTTATAAGCCCTGTAGATGATGATATGGGCCTGGCTTAGGCAGTTCTTGGAAGTGATGGTGGCTGGGAGAAGTTCAGCTGGTCAGTGGGCATGGAGAGGGTCTCTGGTTCCCTTGAGAAGACATTTCAAGAGAAAATAAATTAAAAAATCCACAATAAATCTGGTCTTCTGGAGAAATCCAGCCCTTGAGTGCACAGTCCACGTGCTGAGTTGTTTAGGGAAGCATCTGAACAGTTCCAGGTGCTCTCAGCAGGAGTTGTGTTGTTGTCTGACTTCCTCAGGATTTGCCTTCTCCATCCCATGTGATAGCAGAGATGCTGTGGTATGTGACTTCAGTAGCCTTTATAACAACAGCCAAATAAAGGAATAAAGAAAAGGGATGTTGGGGATTAATTGAGATTAAATTTTTAATAGTTGCTAGAAGCTGAATCAAGACCTGAGGCTGCCTGTGTGGTTGGCAGGCACGTGGTGCTGCCCAGCTGGGCTGTGAAACACCCCAGGGCTTGCTGGATGCTGGGGCTGGCCACCTGGCCTGGGGTATAAAGTGGAAACATAAAGCACATCCTTTATTCATGTGTGATTCCATGGCCAGTCTTTGTTCCTTTCAGTCCATGGGGGTGTTAATAACAAATCACTGGTGTGCTTCCTTTGGGATTTCCCTGCTCACCCAGTGCTGCCCAACACCCACACTGAGCTTGGGGCTCTGACTGCAAACCTGCCCTCTGGGTGGTTCAGGGGAGACTGGTTTAGGATCTCCCTTCAGTGGCTTTGGAAGATGGAACATGGATATGTGTTCTATCATCAGTATTTTAAAAGCTTATATAAAGTTTGACAAATATTAAATACTTCATAAATGTGTCAATACTTTTAAATGCTTCATTTCCTTTTCACATATTCCCATTTTATTTGTCAAAAACTCAGGACTTGACTGTTGCTAGCTCTGCAAGAAAAGGACAAGGGCAGGGCATATCCTCAGCCATTTCTTTACTCAGCTGTTAACTGTGGACCTTGTATTTCCTTTGTATGAAAGATTGCTCCTAGCTAGTGCTTTGTGGCAACCACAATAAATGAAATATGGAGCAGGGTGGGAGCCTGGATCTGGTAACTACAGAATGGAATTGAAACAGACCTCTGAATTAAAAAAAAAATATAAACTATTCTGCTTTCTAAATTTCAGAATAAATAAGATCTCACATGAAACTGATATGTTCAGGAAACTCACATTTCCCCAGTGGCTGAATAAAGATGAGGTTTTTAGCTTTAGTTTTTAAGATCTTTGGTAGAAACTTCTGTTGCTGCCTGAGAGGTTTGTCATTCACACTTTAAAAATTCGCTGTTTGTGCATAGTTTGGGGCAGTGAAGCTGTACTTGAGAATCTGTTCAGAGCCTTTCCCTCCTGGAAGGCAATAATGCCAAGCTGTCACACCCGCTGTGGTAGGAACAACATGGGCAGAATGATTATTCTGGTGCCACTTGACCTTGCTTGTCAGCCACATGTTGAAAATATGTATGTACAGAGTATGCAGGCTGCATAAAGCTTCTATCCATTGATCACACAGAATTGCCCAATTATTGCTAAATGTCCTTTTCACTGCCATCCATGTAAATGGTCTTCAAGCTGGATCTCATTTTCTGCCACAAACCAAACTGAATTTGCTGTATGCATGTAAAGCTGCAAAAAGCCTGCAACAAGGTAGAAGAACAGGTAGCAGAAAAGCAGCTGATGGAATAAAAATTGGAATTCCTGGTAAATTCTGCCTAACCCATGCTGCTGGAAATGGTGAAGGTGAGATGAAACTCACCTCTAGTCTTTGTCTTGTATGCCAGCATGAGGTTTGGAATAGTGAAGAATAAAATTTGCCTGAAAAGAAAACAAGTATGCTAAAGGTTAAAAATTCTGCTTTAATTCTGGCCTGGTACAGGGGGGATTCACCCTTGAGCAAGGCTCTGCATTAAACTGGCTTTTATGATTTATTCAAGGACAAGGTACAGATGTGCAATGGCATGGAGGGGTTGTAGTTAGGTTGGAGCATAAATATCTGTGTTGCAGACAAGGCCCTAAATTGCTTTTGGGTGGTTACATTTTGAAATAAAAACAGGATAAAACATAGACAGTTTACTAATACTGATATTTGTTTCAAGTGATGTTTTCAAGTGTTTTGCCATTGAGGTTGAACTTGAACTCTTTGCTTCTTATCTTATAAAAGAAAGAATGCAAGAATTAAGTTTCAGTGCTGCTTCTTCTGTGTCTCTAACAGTGAGTAACTCAAGAAAAAGACCAGAAATATGCAAAAAATTTAGCAGTGGTTTCTAAAATGAAAGATTTCCTGGAATTATTATTCCCTTAATTTGGTGGGTGGGTGTGGTTTGGTGTGGTAGTGCAAAGGAATGGATAATATTAAAGGCTTAACAGCTGTATATTTGTATAGGAAGAGTGTGTGTGTCAGTGAAATAAGGCTGTTAGTACAGTCCAGGCAAACCAAACAAAGTGTGTATTTTTTTTCCCTCTATGGTATGAGGCTGGAAGTGAGGAAGTGAGTCAGTTTCTTGCAGGGGAGGAAGGAGTTGAAAATAGATGGGACAGTGTGAGCAAGTGAGTGGTACCTGAGGAGTGTTACTGGGTGGGGACAGAGGCACCAGGGTGAGAGGGGTGATGGGCACATACAGGGGAACAGATGGATCCCAGAATCCCAGAATGGTTTGGGTTGGGAGGGGCCATAAAGAGCATCTCATTCCAACCTCCTGCCCACCTTCCACTATCCCAGGGTGCTCCAAGCCCTGCCCAACCTGGCCTTGGACACTTCCAGGGATGGAGCAGCCACAGCTTCTCTGAAGAACCTGTTTTAGTGTATCAACACCTTCACAGCAAAGAATTTCTTCCTGTTATCTAATGTAAACCTGTCTTCTTTTTTGTTAAAGCCTTGTCCTGTCACTCAGTTACCTTGTCCAAAGTCCCTCTCTAGATCTTTTTGAGTCCCTTTAGGCACTGGAAGGGGTTCTGAGACCTCCTCAGGGCCTTCTCCACTCTCAGCCTGTCTCCATAGCAGCCTTACAATCATCTTCCTGACCCTCCTCTGGACTCTATCCAACAGTTCCACCTTCTTTTCACCTTGGGGACCCCAGAGCTGGATACTCCAGGTGAGGTCTCAGGAGAGCAGAGTTGAGGGGGAGCATCACCTCCCTTGATCCCACTTCTTTTGGATGTCACAGCAGAGGCTGGGGAGGAAAGAAGCCTGAGGAGACAGAACAGAAAGCCAGGCTCAGGTAGCTGGCTGTGTTCCCAGTGCTGCCAGTTCAGCTGGTGCATCAGGAGCTGGGAGCACCTGCTCCATCACTCTGCAGGGGCAGAGGCAGATGTTGGGCTGTTCATCACTGAATCTGTGGTTTCACTGTGAAAGAACAGCAGCACCTGAAGTCATGCTGCTTTGTAGAGGCTTGAGAAGGCTGGAGGTGGTTTAATAAAGAGCAACTGGTGAAATGTGCAGGTGGAAAGCTCTTTGGGCCCTCCAGAGCAGGCACTGCCTATGTGCTGGTGAGATCCAGAGGCTGGAATTGGAGTTCTTTTGGTTCAGTACCTGCTTCTATCCAGAGCATCATCTGAATTACCAGAATTTGGCCCTTGGTTACACTTATAGAAATAAGTTTGTGACTGTATTCTAAATGTGCTGCAAAGCCTTGCATTGATCAGAACAATAAATTTGTCAGAGCAGAAAGAACCATTGTCCTTTCTCACCTGTATCTGCTGGTAGCTGGGATCTGCCTGTGCTCAGGCACACTCCTGGGAAAGGCTCTGGGGACATCTGCCAGGGTGCATGGCAGCAGGACAGGATGGACGTGCTTGGCTGTGGCAGGGAAGGGAGGGGTGAAGTGCTGGGTGAGCTCTGGTTCTTTCTCTCCTTGTTTCTGCAAAGTGTTTCAGCTCTTTCCACCTACGTGCTGGTGGGCAGGCTGGTTCCACGGGATGGAAAACTCCCTGTAGGAAATGCAGTTTCAGCTCAGACTGTTTTGGTCATTAGGGCTTGCAGCAGAGCAGTGTGTGTGATGGTGTTTTACAGCATAGCTCTTGGTATTAAATAGCTTTTGTTTACACTTTGTTTATTAAGCTCTGGCTCAGTTTCTTTCTGTTTACCAGCAAGGGCTCTTTTCACCCTATTAAGTTTTAAAACATAACTCTTACTCCTCATTTGCATCACTTTACTTTGACTCCTGGTACTTGGTGTCTAGATTTAGTGTTTGATGGAAAAGCCAGGCCTGCAATACACATTGGTCTCCTGTAGCCCAAATAAGTTCTTTATTTAATAAAGTTCTTTCTTTTAATGGACAAATCTGTGTAAGCATCCTCCAGAGCAAAGCTGTGGTTGAGAATAACTGGGAAAAATCCTATGTCAGTGTCCAACCAGCATTTGTATTGACCAAAATATTTTTTAATACATATAACAGAGTCAGTATTATCCTTTAGAGGCATTGTCACCATCTTCTGAGTTTGGTCACTTGAGTTTCAGCAAACTCAGCTCTGTAGCACAGGAATGTCCCCGGGCCTGGGATCAGCTGTCCCTTTCCTGTTGGGATGTTATCCATGGTGCACTCCATAGCTATAAACCACTAGCTGTTAATCATATAATCATAACAGACACTGTTAATTTATTTTCACATTGTTGCCCAGCTAGAAAATACCAGAAATTGCAGAGGAACCTTTCATCCTCTGTGTTATTTCTGACGTTTTTGGTGCCTGTCAGAGATAGGCTCTTTGCCCTTTTAGTTTTTGGTCACCTTAAAAAACTGTGATCCTGGTGATGTATCCTTTATTCCTTTCATGTGTAGTAAACAACTTTAAGGCTTTCATATCTTTGTGAACCATGTGTTGAAATCTAAAAGAGAGCAAAGAGCTGCTAACCTGGAGTAGGTTTTTCCCTTGTTATTGTCAGTGAGATCACACCACCATTCCCTGCTCATCTCATGGTTTTATTTTTTTTAACACACCACAATCAAGTATAGGAAGCCATGTAAGAAGCCAAGAGTAAACAATGGGATGCTTTGTTTACTGTGTGAATAATCTTAGCTTCTCCATTTTAAATCCGATAATGCTAAGAATAATTATGGAAATTTATTTTGCATGTGTGTGATTAAATCTTGAACCAGATGCACCTGCACTTGTAGCTTTGCTGGGTGGAATATCTGGTTCTTTACAGTTGGTAGCTGTTTTTTGTTATAACTCCCCTGACACAAGACAAAAGGAAAAAGAATCTTGGCATGTCATTAAATTTTAATTTGGCTTAATCTTTCCAAATCCTAAATTGTGACTGTTTTGTAGTACACTGAGAGAAAGAGACAGCGATACAGCCAGGGCTGGAAATATTTTGGAAATTCTATGAAATGTGGAAACCAATGATTTCTTGAGACCCTTGCTGATGGTCTGTGGCCACCTGTGCTGGAGGGATGGCCAGAGGCTCTCCCAGCCCTGCAGCCTGGTCCCTGGGGAAGCTTCTGGGATGGGACCTGGCAGCCAGTGCTGTGTCCTGCTGATGTGGCCTCAGGGCACAGGAGCCCTGGAGGAGGAGCAGGGCAGGAGGGGCTGAGAAATAAATTAAGGCTTGAACCATTCTGGTTTGTACATATGTAAAAGCCAATCATCCTGCTTCCTGGCTGAACAGAACCCAAATGAGCAGAGATGCAGTTCTTGAAGCTTGTCCTTTGCTAAAATGGAGATATTTTTGTATATTTTTCTGGAATGCCTAAGAATCTGCTGCTGGGAAGTGCGTTGATCTCTAGAATTAGGACAGCAGAATTTTAAGACAAATGTTAGAACATACAGCCTGGGCTATAATTTCAGACTTTTTTTGGGTTTGTAAATATGCAGGACTTGTATTTGGGGTTTGTGTCTGTCCTTATTTTCCTTGTGTGTGTGTGTATATGTGTCTGACAGAATCAGGAATCATGGTACGTCCAAGGGCCCTTGGGAAGGCTGTGTTGCACCAGCATACTATCAATTTTTAAGTTTCCCAAATCTCTGGATCTCTGCCCAAAACACAGGGAAGCTCTGTGAGTGTGTGGGTATCTGCAGGAATGCTGAAGTTGTGTCAGCCCTGCTAAATGCAGCTAATCCTCCTAGTACAGACCCAGTGCATTCCAGTCAATGGTGGCAGGGTTTTCAAGTCCAAGATCCACAGGCTGCAGACATTGCAAACCCATTAGTCAGTGCTTTCAGTCTTTTTACAGTGTATTAGTGCAGCTATAGTTCTGAATTAGCAAGGCAGTTGCAGTCAACTTTCTTAATCTGAAGTAATTATATTTATTGGCCAGAAGAATCATGAAATTATTCCATTATCCTTACTAAATTCCTTTACTCCTCATCACAGGCAAATATTTAGTTTCCCATGCTTTTTATTCTTTAATGTCTGTGATTCTGGTTCATGTTTGTTGTTCATGTAGGAGATGTGGATTAGGGATGGGGATGAAGCACATTGTAGCTTAGAGTCTTTGCAGGGCTTTTAGTATTATGCTTCTCATTTTTAATTTTGAAACAAATCTTAACTTGGATAAGTGATAATAATGAATTGACTTTAAATAGTAAAGAATGTAAATTGGATTGTTGGTTTTGCTAAATTTTAAATTGTACTTATCCATCATAAAAAAAAAAAAGTAGTGGTTGTTGAAAGCTGTATTGAATCAGCTGTTGATTCTGCAGTTATCAGATTTCTGGGGCTGGGCAGCTTTCACTCTGACAGTCAAACCCCTTCTATATTTAGATACAATTTGTGTGATCATAGCTTTAAGAGCCTTGTTTGTTCCTTCTGCACCAGTGTTTTCTCGTGGTCTCTGCCATAGGGTGGATTCTGTGCCTGTGACATCAACAGCTCATTTTGTGTGTTGTGAATATTTTCATTAATAGAGGTTTGAAGAATAGATGATATTACAGAAATAAATTGCTGAGTCAGCTTTGTAATGAAAGCATCAGTGGCTTCAAAACAAAAAGGAAAGGAAAAAGCCCACTCAACCACATTAACCAGTGTGGAATTGCATAACTGTGGACAACCTCAAAGTGTGCAGACTCCCATCCAGTTGTATCAGTAATAGTTGTTTAAACATAAATCTAGAATCTGACTTAATAATATTCCAAATTATTTAGGACAAATATCCTAGAAACAAATAAACCTACACTGTGATTTACTCATTTAAACACCACAAGACTTAATTTTGATTTTTCCTTTATTTGTGGGTCAGAGAACTTCAAATACTACTTGAAAATCAAGCTACTCCTGGAGATGAGTGGGAGTTTTGTTGTTTCTTTTTTTTTTTAATGTTCAACAAAAGACCAAGTTCTGTCATAATTTGTGCAATTTAGTTTTCTATTAATGTACCCCATGTGTTATAATGTAAAGCTGCAGGGTTCTGCACATGCTTTGTTTATGAGCTGGGTTTGATTACTGCTTATGACTTTTGCCTTCTTGATTATGTTATTAGCAACAGTTTTGATGGTGTGTTTTGTAATTTGGTTTGGTTTTTTTTCCTTGCTCTGCTTTTTTTCAAAGTTTATTGTTCTTGCTTCTGTTGGGGATGAGATGGGGGAACATTTGTGTGTAGATGGGTTGTCACAAGCAGTGCCTTGCTCTCTGGGTTGCTGTTAATTTTCTGTCAATATGCCCCATATAGATCATAAAAATACTTGGTAGCACAGGACCACGTTAACTCAGTGTGTCTGGGAAGGATTGCAGATTACTCAGCAGCAAGGTTTATTTTTGCTTCTCCTGGCAAATGAAGGGCTCGTGGCCTTGCAGGTATGGAAGAAAGAACTTGTGCAGAAACCCTGGTTTAAGGCTTTGTTAGCAAAGCATGTTTTAATTGTTATGTTATAGGAAGGCTTTGGTATTGCCAGCACCGGCAAGCAAGAGCTTGCAATTTATTTTTTTGTGCTCAAAATACTTGGATTTTTTTTTTTCTGACCATACAGCTTTCAAGCAGAGTTTTATAAGCAACCACTTGGTCTATAACTGTGTGTATACCATTTATCCAAGCTTCACCTTTTAAGTGGTGTACACATTAAGCAAGGCTATACTGTGTTATTTATAAAAATCCAGCCTAAAATTCCTAGAAACTCTTGGAGTTTTGGTTATCCTGCCTGCTGCTGCTGAGGGTGAGGCTCTCCAAATGCCATCTCGGCGAGGTCGCTGCAGATGACCTCTGTGTAACGTAATAAAAGACTATTTTTGTCTCAGCAGACGATATTATCTACACCATAACATTTTTGAACATTTCTGGCTGGATTGTTCTGAATCTTGGAGCTGTGCCTGCGGAGGGGACTGAAACACAATGCCTGCCATTCTCAATTGTGTGAGCACTTGGGTTTGATGATGGGACTGTGCTGAGCAGGGTGGGAGTGGGGCATTAATTAGGCCCCTCCAGTCCAGTTCCCAGCACCTGTAGCCTTGAGACATACACCAGCTCAAATATGTTTGATTTCTAAAACAAATATTTGTGTACAAGTGTGTATGTGTGTCTCTGTGTATATATGTTCATCTGCTTTTATACAGAAGAGGTATCTATTTACAGCTGTAAAAATATACATAGTTATTCAAATTTATTTATTTATTTGTATTTATATATGGTCATTTTATCTCCTTAAGATGGTCACTCAGCTCTCCAAAGCCATTCCAGCCATGGCTCTTCCTCTGAGTGGAGGTTTTTCTAATCCTTGGTGCAAGCATGGAAATGGCAAGTAAGTGCCCTTGGGTGATTTGCCCACAGGATTTTCACTTGAGGCTTCATTAAGGTTACTTAAGTTAGAAGTAATTTGCCTCCCTTGGGGGAAAATTCTGATATTTGGAATGTTTATCAGTCATCTGCAAAACGAAATGAACATAATTGGTGGCTAATTGTTTGCAAGAACTGTGCAATACAATTACGAAGAGTTAAGCTGAAACCAATTGTGTTTATGAAATCTAGCATAAGAAACACTATATTAATCCTGCCTCAATACCAGGAAACGCAATTAGTGTAATTAAGACTATCATATTGTAATTTTCTTGGCGACTCCATGGCTTGGCAGCCGCTTTGCCCTGGCGGGGCTGGAGCGGAGCGCGTTCCTGTCGCGGCTCCTTCTGCCAGGAGAGCTCTGAGGTGACTTTGTTTACCCTGTGGTGGGATGCTGCTGCTGGCTGGATAAAGTGCCCCAGCTGCTGCCTTTGGGTGGCTGAGCTGCGGGCACGGTGTGGTTTTGCAGGCTCTGTCTGTGCTGGCTGCAGCTGCATCCCCACCTTCGATCCAAGGGAAGCGCAAAGTTTGGGATCCTCACTGGGGTTCCTCCAGCTGGGATTTCCCCCAGGGCACTCCTTGGGCTGTGTTTGCTGCCAGTCCTGCCCTGACAGCACAGGCCAAGCTCTGCCTCCATCCTGTGCCTCCATCCTGTGCCACCCTGGGGGTCCTGAGCCCTGGGTAGGAGGGGACAGTGCAGGAGTGAGAGGCTGCAATTAGGGCAGAGTAAACAGAGAGATGAGAATTGCAATTGGGCTCTCATTAGCATTGCATGCTCTATCATGAGAAGCACATAAATAAATAGCTTTGTCTGTTTGTATTGAAATGGCATTAGGCGTGTTTAACTTGGTTTTAGGAGCAGCAACCTTAGATATCTCCACGCTGGTAACAATGTGGACCCATCACTCTTAAATCAGCTTGATGGATTTGTTGTAGAATGTGCCCAGGTCAGGAAAAAATGACTCTGGTAACATAGTTGTTATTGTTGCAGTTTGTCTGTCACTGCTGTGAATGCACGTAATTACAGGATAATCAGCATAATGCCTACTTTGAGCTCTTCTTAATGGTTTAATTGCTTCTCTGAGTTAAATAAACACTTTATGCTTATTTTACAAATTTTTCCCCGGGGAGCTTGTCACATGGATGTGTACGTGCATGTATTTATTTTTTAAACATAAAGAATAATCGATTATTTAATTAAGCTTCTCCTGAAGTTCTCTTTTGGGATATTCTGTGTTCTTATGAGCTGCTCTGATAACTAATGTGTCAGAATAGGCTGGGTAAGAGAGGTAATGAGTTCATCAGTGGGGAAATGAATGTGCATATTAATGTTGCTATTCTGTAGTCATCTGTGTGCCCATCCTTTGTGAACATGAGTGCCTGTATATATTTTTCTGTACTTTATGAAATGTTTTAACAGTTTCAAGGGGCTGTAGTGGCTGCAGAGGATGGCTGAGGACTGTCACCAAGTAAAGTGAGGCTCTGGGTACCAACTGGTTTGGAGCTTGAGCAGATGTGAGGTCTCCCTAGAGATTTCTGTTCTCTTGGCTAAATAAGAAACGATCTAATTGTTTTGATCCCTTTTTCCTACTAATTTTCATTCTGTACATTTGTCTTTTTAAAGACACTTCATTGCACTGCATGCCACATGTATCACATGTCCATTGGAACTGCTTGGAGCCTGCAGAAAATGTTACCTGGCTCTTCCTTGTTCTGTATAAAAGTCTTCATGTCTTTTTAAAAAAAGATGTCCTGTCCCAGAATACTTACAAGGGATATTCAGGATATTTTTTTATTACCTGCATTTCTAGATCTGTCTGCTCAGCCAGGGTACAGCTCACTTTGAGTGTTACTGGAATTTGCTCCTTACAAAAGGCCAGAGCAGTGTGCAGCAGGCTCCTTGGTGAGCTGGTTCAACAGTGACATTATTTAGCACAGGAATTCAATGTTTTCCTGGTAAGTTTCTCAGCCAAGGAGCCTTGGCTTACAAAATACTTATGGGTACAGTGCAATCACTGCATAAAGACCTTCCTTTCCTTCATACAGGGGAATTTAATAAATTTCCTTGAAATGGCTAAAACTGCTGAATTAATTAATACACTAAGCTAAAGATGGTGTTTAAATAATGCTGTTTTAAATGTCTTCTTATTTCCCTGGTGGTGCAGGGATAGGCTGTGCTCCCTGCTCCATGATGGTGTTGTAAACACCACCCCACACAGCCCCTTACCCTATTCTGCAGCCCGTGGTGTTGATAAACACCAGGGTGATCTCTCTACCAGGGCTGTGGATGTTTGTGTGTGGGTGGTGGTCTGTGCACATCAGGGGTGGTTTTGTTTATGACCAGAAAGGGTGTAAGGACAGACTTCATACTCTGCTGGCTCTTGGAGCAGTGAGTGGCTTTGGATGAGCATGTGAGCAATGACAGAACTTTTACTCGAGTTTCTCTCCTCCTCTTCACTCCAGCAGCTTCTCTGCCAGCGAGGCTTAGCTCTACAGAAAGGTGGGGATGTGTTCAAAGGCTTTTCAATGTATTTATTGATGCCTTGGCTTTATTTGAACTGCAAATAACAGAAGGTTAGTTTTCCTCAGGGTGAATCTAAGACTGAAATTGTGTTGTTGACAAACACAGCAAATTGAAGGAATTTCAGTTTTAGTGCCAATGCAGACATGGGAGCATCAAATTTGGGTGCTCTGCTCTGAAGTACATTATATACACAAAAGAAATTGAGGTCTGCAAGCTGATTTATCAGCTGCTGCTCATTCCCAGTTATTTCCATTCTATATGTAGCCAGAAAAGCTTATGCACAAGATGGGTTAAGGGAATTAGGTAGCTATTTGAGCCAACTGCTGTGTCAGAAATAGAACTGTAGCTATTTTCTAAGCCCTGACTGTATAGCTGTAATATTACTTCAATACTACTATCTCTCTGCTTGCAACTTCTTAAACCCCTTGTTTCATCATTTTAGGAGCTGTATGGCAAGGACCATTTTGAATATCCATTTTGGAGCATTTTTTTTTTCTTGCTTTATTTTTACTGTTAAGATAGATGTGCCAGGCAGGCATAGTGGTTAGTCTTATCTGCCTGGGTTTAGTGAGTTGCTGAAAGCAGTTTGTGCAAATGTCTGGGCAATTTTAAATTGAACTTTTTATAATTAAAAATGTAATGAGAGTCATTAAAGCAGCAGTGATTCTGTTCCAAGTACAAATGCAGTTAGAGGCTGAAAAATTGCCTTTCAAACCAGATAGCCCTTAAAAGCTGGCAGCAGGCAGCACTGCTGATAAGGAACATGGAACTCTTTCTAAGCCCTGCATGCTTCCACATGGCTTTTGCTGGTGTTTTCACCAGTTTGGAGCAGAGGCTGCTCTCTCCACAGGTTTCCCACCCCCCTCAGTAAAAAGTGACTCTTGTACATGTGTGGAGCTGACTTTGACTCCCTCTGGAGACAGCTGATGCTTGCCCTCCATGAGATGTGCCTGGGAAATGTGGCCAGAAGAGCTGTGTGCTCCGTGGGGTGAGAGCTCTGCCTGCCTTCCAGGGGATCAGACACCCTCCAAATTCCTCAGCAGCCAGTGGAGCAAATTTGCCACCTTCAGAAGGAGTTTCAGAGCACATAAGTGAACTGCATGCTCTGATTCACTGTCTTTTTGAAGAGCATTTTTGAGTAAAAGAAAGAAACTATGTGCTGCAAGTCTTAGGGAGTGTTGGCCAAAGTAAGTAACATCCTCCAAACATGAGGGCCTGTAGAGAATCATGCTCAGAATTTTAATTTTATTTTTCTGGACAGAGATAAAGTGAAAATAGTATTTTATTCCCAGTGTCCTTTTATTTGGTTGGCCGGAATCCACCAGTGCTGTTTCATGGTACACAAGGAACTCTTTTCTGCTCCTTTCTGATTTCTTTCTCTTCTGTATTTTACCTGTGAATTACTACATCTTCCAGTATGTCTAAGCTACAATCAAACCTTTATTTTAATCGTGTCTCAGAAGCTGGATAATGGTTCTTCATCCTTGCTGTGGATGTGTTGCTACTCGTAGAGCTTTCAGTTTAGTAGAGTGGCTCTTCTGTCTTGTACTGCTCTAAAGTGCTTCTCTCCCTTGTGATTTTTCTATTAGTAGAAGACAGTTTTTACTGGTAAAAACAGTGGTTGTTTTTCACTTTGGTTTGATACAAATGACCTGACCTGATGGAGAGCTGCTGCTGAAAGACATGACCTCATGATGTCCTCTCCACCCTTTGCATCATTTCCCACTGTTTCCTTTGCCTGGTGCTGGCATTTGCCTGACCCATTAGCCTGGTCAGGAAGGAAAAATTGATCTTCTGCCATTTAGCCTCAGCTCCCACAGTTCAGGAGCAAAAAAAGAGGAGGAGGAGGTCAGGAGGAGGAAGAAATGAGAGCGATACTTCCACTTTAGTGGCATTAGCTCACAATCCTATTTATCCAGTTACTAATTAAATAGCCTGGTAGGAAAATGACAAACTAATGTGAGTTAGGAACATGAGCTGTGTGTTAGAGGGGTTAGAATACAAGAAAGGCACTTGTTAAATTATTTTGTTCAGTTTGCAGATGGTTTCAAGTGCCTGCTTTGCACTACTTGTTGGGTGTGTGTGCCACAGGCTCTGGGTGGCTGTGAGGCATCATCACATGGGCACCCCAGAAGAGAGTCTGGGACCCTCTTGCCTGTGAGACCCTTTTTATTGTTTCTTCTGCATATGGTCTTGCTGTGGGGCTTTTGAAACCCAGCCCATAAAGAAACCATCCATTATGCTTGTGTCACCTCAGGCTTCTTTCTGCTGTGAACTAGAACTGATCATCTGCTGAACTGCCCAGAAAGAAATGGAAAATGCAGATGCCTGAGGGGCACTTGAGCTGAGGAGGTGCTGGGCAGTCAGATGTCACTTCAGTCCTGTGGAGATCTTCTGGCAGGGCTGTGCCTTTTCTTTGTCTGGGAACCATTTCATTTATTTTTGAGGAAAATTGCAGACACTTGTTGGGGATCAGTAAATTGTGAGGGGTGCACAAAGGGGTAATCCTTGCAGTCCCTGCTCCTCCCTGGCCTCAGCTCAGGAGCTCTTTCACTAAAGGATGCTGTGTGGGGAGGAAATCTCTCCCAGATTTCAGAGCAATATAAATTCTTCAGTTCAGAAACAGTGGCCTCTCTTTCTGTTGTCTCATTCTTCTGTTCAAATGGCAGGAGAATCACAGCATCTTTTGGACTTCAGGGAGCTTGGCACATCTTATTTCAAATTCAGATGAGGAATGCCAGTTCGCCCTGCTCTAGATCTTCCTGCCTTGCTTGCAACTTGATCTGCATGCTTTGTATTTTGTGGTATCAGTGCATCCATTCTACAGGAAACACTTGGGGCTTCTGTACCTGCAGCATTTTTCCACATTACAAGTCAGCTTTGGCAGTGTAACTGAGAGTGCACATCTTGGGCTAAAGCCTTGGGGTGGATGCTGTGATGGGCATCCTGCAGCCCCAGAGTGCCCCTGCAGCTTCACAGGCTGACCCCAGCTGAAGGTCTGGTGACCATAAAAATGCCTTTTTCTTGGTCCGTGCATGAGGCCGAGAAGCAGCATAGAAGAACTAAATTGTATGAACACATGTACTATCTGTGCAGGTAGTGGGTTTTACCTAAAAGCTTTATAAAAGTGGAAATTTGGGGATTTCCAGTTTGGGAAACCAAGTGGGAATTTCGTCCACTGGATGTTTCTATTTGTATTTAAATGAGAGCATTTCAAAATACGCATCCGATAGGTTTGCGTATCTGGGAATTATTTTTTTTCCTACCTGGCTGTTTCCCCTTTTCTTTTTGCAGTTTTTGCTACAGCCTGAAAACTGGAAGTCTTATTGGCCTCTAAGTGTCTTCTTGAAACCGGGGTGGGGTTTTTTAATGTTCTTTTCCTTAGTGTAAAATATCACCATTGACTTCATTTCACCATTGCACATGCTCTCCTATCCTGTTAACCATTGTGCTGTATCTGCTGGAAGCAGAGGGTTTTGTTACCTGTGGACAAAGAGAGGCTCCTTCGAGGTGTCTGCCAGCAGCAGGACCCAGCTCCCCACCTGGCCTTGCACACAAAGGGCCACTGTCCTCAGGGTTTGTGTGTAGCTGCACAAAGTCTGAAAGCTGAGCTCTGGGGGGAAAGCTGACACAAATTCCACGTTCACAGTGTAAGCTGGCGGTTTCAAAGGTGCTGCACCTGTAGCCTGCTTTAAGACATTATTGTAATAGTGACTATCTCAGTAGACTTAAGGCTTAGTATCTTGTGTTGGAAATGACTTTGTAAGAGGCAATGTATTTGGTTTAACATCAGCCTCAGATGTGACAAGAGGGTAGTAAGCAAAAACTGTAACCTCGGGCACTGGGATGTTCTTTGACTTTCAGTTAGACTGTGAGCAGTGATGATCATTTACTTATTTCCATTTGGGGATTTATCAAGGGGAGGAGGATGATCATATTTTCCTTTACTTAAGCCTTAAGTTGAAGCCTGGGGTGGTGATAACTTCTCAGGCTCTCGTATGTTTATGCTAAAACCTTGGTCAGCACTACCTTAGCTCTCAGCTAAGGCTGAAGAGACACTTGGCACATCTCTGTGTTACCAGTGGGCAGTTGCCCTAATTTCAGAATGCATTGTGATTTCTAGTGAAAAATACATACATGGCAGGGAGAAACAATTTATTTTGACATTCCTTGAAGCACAAACAGCTGCTCTCAACCTTTTTTTTTATTTTTAAAGCACAGTGGCATCTCCCTGGATAATCAGAATTACAGCTGAGCAGGAACAGCAGGGCATAGTTCTGTGCGGAGTCACTTAGCGAAGTGTTGCAACACAGATTATCCGATGTGGAACAGCTGTATTCATTACTAATAGAGCAATTTGACAAAACACCAACATGGCTTTTTCCCACAATAACAGATGTGTGGAGCAGGCTGCCATCCCATCCCCTCCCCAGATTGCCAGCATCTGTGCGTCATGTCATGCTCCGAGGTGCGGCGTGGCCGTAGCGCTGCCAGAGTGGATGCGTTTATTTCATCCCTCTGATGAAATTGTTATGTTGTGACTAATCGGGACCCATCGGCTGGAAAATTTTAAGGGCTTGGACGGAAATCTTTCTGCCTTGTTGTTGCTTATTACTTAATAATAATGCTTTGTGGATGCAAATGTATTGTAGCTTCCCGACGCACGCCGAGCAGATCTGAGCTTCCTCCTTTTTTTCTTGCTGTCAGCTGCTAAACAGGCATAAAGGATTTGTAGTCCACTATGCACCTCTCAGGTTCTCCCTGAGAACAGTGGAGCTGTTGCTTAGCTTGCAGATGGGAAAAATACATATTACAGCCAAATAATGTGAGGTTGTGGACAGTGAGAGTCCATTTCCCTTCCCTCTCCGCCTACATAAGTCAATTTGTTTATTCCATGTTTAAGTTCTCAGTAGAAGCACCTGTGATTACAGTAAGTTGTTTACAATTAACCTACTATATCACAGGGGCCACCTAAACATACTAAATAGAGTCAGAAAGCTTTTATTGCCTTTGGGAGGTCATTGGCCTCTGGAGTAAGAAGAAGAGAGGAGGGAGAGCAGCAGGGACGGTGTGGGGAGCTGGGGAAGACACGTGGCTTCAGACAGTTCAGAAATAGAGCTTTGATTTATTTCTCTTATTTGTTAAAAATATCAAACAGTCCTCCTTGTTGAAATGCAAGGTATTGAATAGCAGAATGTGATCACAGTTACTCTTTTTTTAAAAGATAGGATACTTTTCTCTGCACATCAAAGCACAGAGAGGACAATTCCATTTCCCATGTCCCTGTAGTAATACTTTTTTTTCATCTGACTGACATGCTGAGAGTTGCTCAATTTCTCAGACTTTTGGGTTTTGAAGAGATTTCTCAGATATTTGGTTTCCATGTCTAAGAAGCAAATAATTTCAAACCCCTGTTTTTCTATTAGCCTACCAATAGTTGTTAGTAAGTATTTCATTGGAAAGAAATGAAGAGCACAGAAGGTGAGAAATCTGAACAATGTGAGAAATCCTGTGGAAGCTGAAAATGCAATAACTGTGAGACAGCTTTATTTCAGGTACACTTGTTAGTCTGAGTGTGATCAAAAACTTTCAGTGTTTCATGTAACTCCAGACAGGCACTGGGGGTGGATCCAGCACCTCTGTTCCCTCCAAAACAGGAGGAGCATCCCAAAGGGTGCATTGGACAGTCAGAGGCAGGGACAAGGGTGTTCATGGGCACCTCAGAATCTGAAAATTTGGCGGGATGGATCTGGATGAAGGCCTTTACAGAAAGCTGGTTTGTGTGAAGCTGGGGGAGATGCTCAGTCCTTGCTTTTTGGCACAAATTGGGGAGCACAGCCAGAACCAGGTGCAGGCACTTCATTTTCTAGAGAGGTAAGGATGTGCTTGTCATACTCCAGCAATTAAACACAGTACAGGTAAGGTGTAACGCAAGTTTCTTTCACATTCTGATAATTTTGGGGGCCTTTGGTAGCATGTGGTTTTACAAAAAAAAGTCCCTTCTTGTTACTTCTAAAAAAAATCTTGAGAGTGCAAAGAGCTTTCCAACGTGGACTTTTTGGGCAGCCCAGCTCTTGCTGAAACACACATATTCTGTGTACAAAGGCAGCAGTTTTAAGCAATCACAGCACATGGAGATGGTGCTGGTGGGATGCTGGGGAATGCCAGGACTAAGTGCTCCTGTGGCTCTGGGAGATGAGCAGGACAATACCCAGGCAGAGCCCCTGGCAGATCAAACATACTGAATATGTGCCTGCTTTCATCACAGCAGCCCAGATCACTATCCTTAGCCAGACATGCTCTTGGCACAGGAATGCAAAAAACTTTGTCAAAAAGGAGGCTGAAAGAAACTGTCTTTCAGCGTGGTCATTTTTCCCTCACCTTGAGCTTTTTCAGCAGATGTTAATAAAGCTCTAATAAAGCAAATATTTGTTAATAAAAAAACCCCTAACTTGATACTTGGAAGCAAAATTACGTGAAAATATTTTTCTGGTTATTCCTGCTTGCAGGTTTTATAATGTAAATTATTTTTCAGTGTTCAGGTTGCCAGGATAGCTCTCCACATTCCTTCAGTAATGTGGCAAAAATGTGTCCTTCAAACTTGTTAACCAACTCTAGGCTTCATAAACACCACTGGGGAGACAAAAGTATGTTGTTTCAAAACAGGACAATATCAAACAACCCATTCATTTCAAAGTTAGCTAGAGAAAGTAGGGAATGCCTGCAGGTGGTCTTTCATGTTTTGGTTTAGAGACCTGTTTTCAAAAAGGAGTATGAGTCAGCTGGACCAGCCATCATGGCAAATCCATACTGCAGGAGATGCCCTGTGTCCACCAAGGTGCTGGGATTAACACATTTCTCTTAGAAAATTCTGGCATTCCTCCTGCACAGCGTTGTCCACATTTCTGAATGCATACAAAGTTTTGGTGGGAGAGTGTGTGCATCTGGAAAGCAACATCTGTGATGCTCTAGTGTTTTCTTCTGATGTCCAGCTGATGCAAATAAATGCATAGCTATGGTTGCCTTACTGCTGACTTATTATCCACATGAGCCCTTGGGAATTGAAGGCTTTGTTTTTCTTTAAAAGCATAGCTGTTTTTTGCATGTGCTTTTTTAAACTTTGTTTAGGGTTTTGTCTACTGTCTGTGTTTTGCTTCAGCCTTCTAATAGGATTATTTAAATTTGACATCCTAACTGTTCTAGGACAATGTTTTTGGAACAAACCCTAAAAAGTTAAACATACATGAACCAGAAAATCCATATTTTCCTTTATTATTCTGCCAGATGTTATCTGCATTTCCTTTTAAAGTATAAGAATTCAAACAGTAACAGTTCCTTGACTTGGAGCATAAGCTGGTAATGAGATTGTTAATGACACAATGATATTAAAAGTAAGGAAGTTAGACTGCAGCAGTTAACTCCTTTTATTACTTGTCTGGTGCTTTCTTGTGTTAAGGACATGGGGTTCTTTAAATAAACCTGTGAAACTACTTTCTTCTTTCAAAGTGAGGTTGGTTTCTACAACTCCTTCACATCATCTTGAGTCTATAAGCTGCTAATGGATCATGATCTGTATCTCTGGTTCAAAATACAAAGTAGAAGATAGAAAATCATGCAAGCATTAAAAATCAAGGATTGTGGTTTGCATTGAAGGAAAAATGCATCTGTTAAATCCAACATCAGAATACCAGACATTCACTTAACATTTGTGGGTTTATTTACACCTTTGATTTTCCTTTTTCTTCAGCAGCTTGTTATAACCTTAAAATAACGAAAATTTTTATAACTGTGTGTCAACAAATACTTTGTTAGAGACTGACCTAAATCATTAGACCAAAGGATTAGAAAATGAACTTGTTGGCGGAGCTCCTCTTGGTTCAAGATTTCTTGTGTTTTGCAAGGCAAAGCTGAAAAGAGAGAATGTATCAACATTTGTAATGTTTTACATGCAGTATGTGGGAGTGGATGAGCATGCCACAAGGTCGGGTACACACTATATCTAGTATAAAAATAGATAAAGTCTCTTAATTGTACTGAGCCAGTCTGGGTAACAGCCTTGCAAGAGATCGTGGGGTGAGAGCTCCATTTCTCTTTAATAATGCAGCAAATGGATGTTGTCTTGAGATCATGAAATGGTTTTGGGTTGGAAGGGACCTTGAAGATCATGTCATTCCACCCCCTGCCATGGGCAGTGACACCTTCCACTATTCCAGGGTGCTCCAAGCCCTGTCCAACCTGGCCTTGGACACTTGAAGGGATCCAGAGGCAGCCACAGCTTCTCTGGGCTGTTGCAGTGCCTTACCACCACTTACAGGTACTGTGTAATGTCCAAACCAAGAGAAAGGTATTTTTATATTGTACAATTTTATGTATTTCCCTTAGCAGATTATCTATTATGCTAATGGTGATTTCAGTGTCATAGACTCTAATCACTGCATCTAAAAAACATCACTTGTTTGCTTAGACTCGTGTAAAATGGTTTTGATACCTGCGGGGATTCACCCTCCTGGTGAAGGGGGAAGAGTAAATGTTTGTATCCTTTATTTGTGGAAGTAAAAATCTGCAAACATTAGTTCGTAAATTTTTGTGTGTGAAACAATTCTGTCCTCAGTAATCAGTTCAGTTGAATGAGAATTTGATTCATGTGCAAGCTCTTTGATAATCAGTAATAATATTCATCCTTCTATAATAACATTTTAGAAATAGTACTAAAAGTGTTAAGGCTTCTTCTCCACTTCCTTTGTGTGTTAATGCTGGTGATTTTCAGTCTTCAAATCTGCTTCCAGCTTCAGGCTGGTGAGTTTTGTGACAGCACTGTGTAGAATTGTGTTCTCACTTTCCAATCTCTTTGGGTGAGTGGTGAAAATTAAGGACATTGGTTCATCTGTGTTGGGGGAGATAATTTATAAAATTCTTAGAAACATTTTATGTCTGCTTAGGGTGAATCCAAAACCATCACATCCTGCCTGTGTCCAAAACCATCACATCCTGCCTGTCTGTGCCCTGGCAGTGTAGGAAATGCTGCAGACTGCTTCAAATTGCTCTTGTAGCTCCTCTTTTGTGAGCTTATGAAATCAAACATAAAACTGTGCCTTAACTGCACCTGTTTCACTGGCTGTGTTATGTGGAATGACATCTTGCAAAGGTATCTTAGCAGGCAGGTTCACATTACCTGAAATCTGAGCTGATTATTAGATACTGCAAGACAAGCCAGGTTAAAGTATAATTTTAGCTCCTGCTGTAACAGTGAGTGACCCAGAAAGACTTCCTAAAATCTCCCTTGATGCTTTTCCATGTTGTCTTTGTAATCCTGCATGTAGCATTGTCTGTTTAGTTTTCATTTCTCTCATCACAGTTTTGAGTTTGGGACAGTGCTTTTAATTTTTTTTAGTCTGCACATTGTATGGAATATATAGATTGCCATGAAAATAATGTCATGTTAATTCAAGCAAAAGGGAGCTTGAATATCTATTGAACTCAAGTTTCTGAGACTTCAGGTTTTTCTCTTCCATGAAACACCTCTCCATGTAAGTAATAATGTGCAAAATATAATGCATTGTGCCTTAGAACAGCTTGAATATATAGATTATTTTGGTAAACCACACTTGCAGACAATTCATACCAGATCCAAACTGGGACCAGTCTATTTCCATTGCTCTCCAGTTAGACATCACACCCACTGGCTGCTTCACTGGCTGGGAGTGCAGAGCACAGTGGACTGTACTGGTTGTGAGGAGAGAATTGATCCATTTCTGGTTCCCCACAAGACTATGTGCCCAGAGCAGTCCCTCCCTTGATTTCTGTATTGTAACTTTCTCTGTATCTCACAGACCTTTTGAGTATAATTTAGAGACAGAAATTGTTTTCCCTGGTGTGATATTTGGGTGCTAATCTCAAGGTGAGGGCTTGTGTGCAACATGGGTGAGAGGTGATGGAGCTCTTGGTCCCTCCTGGCACAGAGGGGACCTCAAATGTTTCAATTCCTGAGGGTACAAGCAAATAACTTAGGAAAAAGGTGCTGGTACCACCTTCTTTCTGCTTGGGAGCAGTTCTGTAGTGACTGAGCCAACTTTATTCAAGAATACAGGTGAAATTGGTGGCTGAGCAGAGAGAATGCTCTGCCACAGCAAGAAAGTCAATGGCACAAAAATTCTTCCTGGGTCTCTTTCCAGTTGGGGCACAGTGGAAACCACAATAGATGGAATCTTTTCCCCCAGTTAATAGCAATTGTGAGAATTAGTGCACATTCAAGCTTTTATTAATAGAGCAGAGCTTGCCACTTCACGTGCTCTGTCATTTTGCTGTGGAATGGAATCTCTTGATTTCAAAACCTTTCAGACCATCCTTATTTCACAATGTTTTATCTACACAGCCACATATCATTATTCTTGCAGTTACTTTTGTCCTGATGCTGAAATGATAGTGCTCAGGCATCCAAGGAATTCTAAACATGGATTGGGGACAGTTCCTAGGAAAAGCACTCTTGCCAAGATTTTCTGTAAAAGCAAAAATTCCTTGGATATTAACATAGTGGTCATAATAATTTGCATAAATTCTCTACTGAATTCTGGAATCAGCTTTTAAAATAAATGCAGAAATACCCTTTTATTTACCAAAGAGATGAGGTATTTGGTAACCAATCTGCAATTACAAAAGGGCACTGAAGTGAGGCTGCTGAATATTTAATTTCCTTAATGTACAACTGCCACTGTTAATAGCTTTGACACAACTAAAAGCTTTGCTCATTCAAAAGGCAACAATTAGTAAACAAGATTAATTTTAAAATTAATTATTTATTTACCAGAGGAAAAGCCTTTTGTTCTTTTAAAAAAAATAGGTAGACAATTATCTCCTTGGTGGGTATAAGCAGAAGTAAGTGGGCGTCTTCAAAAGGTGTTTGCATACTTATTTCCATTTTTATGAAGTAAAAAATTAATACAAATAGAATTTAGGGGGAATAACTTAGCTTTAAATTACACATTTATGTATTCTTTGGTTCCACTTGCAGGAAGAGTACTGCTGAGGAGGAGAGGGCTCAAAATTCAACTGGGTGGGTTGGTGGTGGTGTTGTTGTTTTTTTTTTTTTTTTTTTTTTTTTTTTTTTTTTTTTTTTTTTTTTTTT
>WBNO01032994.1:635993-712545 GCA_013400575.1 Peucedramus taeniatus
GTTTTTTAATGTTTGAAAAAAAACCATCATCAGTTCTAACTACTCTTTGTAGGCAGCTCCTTGGTGATTTTATTGCTTGCATTTCTCCCCCTCCAAAGGTGCCTTTCCTGGGGGCCATGGCAGGATAGAGACATCCCACAAAGATGCCATAAAACAGCACCTGGGGGATTTTTGGCCCCATGTTCTGCCCTTTGCAGGCAGCTTTGTCACAGAGATGACTCTGGCATCCTGCAGCCCCTGGGATTTGCCTTCCTCCCATGTCATGCTTTTACCAGGTTGCTTTGGAAATCTCCCTGCTGCTGCATGTGCAGGATTTTTTTGCAAATCACTCACTCTGTCCTGTGTCTCAGGAAAAACTGGAAAACTAATGCAAGGGTTTTGTAATTAAAAATTGAATGTTTTTGACATGTGTTAAGTATTCTTGCTGAGCAAAGTAACTGTCCTTTATGGGGCTCTGCCAGCTGGAAGAGAGATGCACATGGATATCACAGGTTAGTGCAAACCCAGGACAGACAACTTCATACATTTTATGATTAAAAGAAATAGTGTGACTTTTTAAAACAGCACCCTGATGGAACTTGTGCTTAACAGAACCAAAAATCATCATCTTGTGCCTGGTTGGAGACACAAAAGAAGAGAACCTTGAACTTGGAGAAACTGCTGATCAAAGCCTCATTTCTAAAATGGTTTGAGCTGTGCTTGTCTCGTGACACTTGAGAAGGGGGTTGGTTTGTTGGGGTGACTGGAAGTCTGAATGCCTGGTTTATTTAGTAACCACTGACCCAGTAAACATTCCCAGTAGTCAGATGAAGGGGATGACTCTTCTGGTGCAGCATGTGTGTGCAGGGGGAACCTTGTACCACTGGGCTGGGAGCATTTTCTTTTGAGAAGAGGATGCCTCAGTGCAGTCAGAACACTTTCCAAGCCTGGAGGAGGGTTTTTGTTTTTTAAATTCTGCCATCACTTAGAGCACCTATTCTTCTGAAGTTAAAAGAGTCCTCACAGAATTACCATGGAAGTAAATTTTGAGAAATTTAAGTTGAGGGTTATTTATGCTTTAGTCCACCAGGATGAGCTTGCATGGCTTGTGTTGGAAACGTTTTCAAGCATTAAGAAACTTGGGTATAGAAAAACACATCTTTATATACAGGAGTAATTGAACAAATGTTACTGGGATCAGTCTCAAGGTGGTTGGTTTTTCACAGATTTAATGCCAAACTCTTAAACCCTCTGGGTCTTCTTAGTCTGGTCTCTACCCCATCATGTGCAATCTCATTTATATTGTGTTGTAATACAGACTTTTTTGGTTGACCCAGTTGTTGAGGACCTCAGTCAATAACCAGTGAAGTATTTCTGGGGAATGAGAAATATTTGTGTGACAGTGCTCCTGGATGGAGGTTTTCAGCCTGTGCCACATGGGTCCCACTCCTGGTAGTGTTCTCCTGCCATCTGCAAACTGCCTGGCTATCAGCTGTTATTTGTTTAGAGCTTTTTTATCATTTGGACCCTATTTTTTACTAAAATTGGTGCATGGCCTGTAAGATTAGTTTCGATAATTTTATAGTACAAATTCCTTCAACATTTATAGAGTTGTGCCTGATTTACTGCAGCGTGGTCAGTCCCCAGATGGTAGAGCATGGTTCCCTAAAGCCCTGAAGTTATCTGATTATAATGGTTTTAATGCTGATCATGAGTAGCAGTGGTACAAAGTATCCAGCTATACTTTCGAGAGCTTAAAAAGATCTTTCTTAATAGGCTTTCTTACCAGCAGTCTTAAAATCAAATAAAGCAAAAAACATTTCACTGTTCAAAGACAAATGCAGGCTGGGTAATTTTTATCCAGTGGACTTCATTAAATAACTGTGTGCTGCTTGATCATATCAAAAGTGACCTGCCAGGTTTAGGAGCTCTTGCTAATGGCAGGAGTATTTAGAAGCAATGCTTTCAAGAGAAAAGTTGCTTTGCCCACACTGTTTACCCTACATCCGAGGAAAACTGAGAAGGCAGCAGGATTAAAGTTGCAAAAATGAAATCTCAAAGATTCTTAGACTTTCCTTGGTACTCTGCTGCATTCCTGTCTTTTTGTATAAATAATTCACACAGTATTAGTAAGTGTTGAAACAAATTGTGGCAGAAGAAATTTCCAGGTGTTCTCTACCTGATATTCCTCACATTCTTTTCATGCCTGGTGGGTTCATAAGAAACTGGCTGCCATGGAGTAATTAACAGACCGTAACTCACTTAACAGACATGAGTAGGAACCTTGTACTGTATAAATGGTCCTCATTATTATGGTATATTTCATGCTGTTTGCATGTCTTTGTTTTTTAATTCTTGTGTTTTTTAAGAAGCCTTTGTAGGCAGAACTCTCCAGGCTTATGTGCAGCATTAAAGATTTTTCTTGCAGAATTAAATCATAGAATTATTTAGGTTAGGTGGATCTCCAAAGTCCATCCCCAAAGCCAAACAGAGCAGGTGCTCAGGGACTTCTCCAGCTGAGTCTTGAACATCTCCAAGGATGGGGATTCCACAGCCTCTTTGGGTAACCCATCATTTGATCACACTCATGGTGAGTGAATTAAAAAAAAAAAGAAGTCCTCATTATATGTGATTGCCATTTCATGTGTTTGAGTTTGTCTGTGGCCTCTCATCATAGTGCTGTGCACTTTGGAAGAGTCTGGCTCCATCTACTCTGTATCCTCACTAGTAATGGGTTTTCCTTTAGTTACAGAAGCTATTTTCTCCATCTGGACAAAAGCAGAATTGGTAGTTAAACCCCAGGCTGTATTTCCTTGAAGACCTTTCTGAAGTTATACATCACAAATTCCCAGCTTGATGTTTTGAAGGTGGGGGTTGGAATGTGGGTGGTTTTCCATTCCAGTTACAGCTGATCTGCTTCTGTCCATAAATATTCAGCAATTCCATTCAAGAATATTTTAAAAATGCTTTCCACTTTAGCAGCATTCTGCATTTTGTGTTCTCAAACTTTTAATTTGGCAAGTCAGATTCAGACACCTACCCAGAATTGCAGGCAAGGCTGCAGATTAAATTAAGGTGTAATGACCTGGCAGAAGCCCCTGCTATGTTCTGCTGGGGCATCTCCCCAGTGCCAGTTGCATTTGGTAATTGATGGGCTCTCTGTGTTGTTCTGCCCCATGGAGACTGGGATTCTGTGTTGTTAAAACTGGAAAGTGAATTGGAGGAAAGTTTCCAAAACTTCACCAAAGATCATGTGCTTTTCAAGAGTATGCTGTTCTTTTAACCAAATTAGGTTCATTTATCATTTACACCTCAGAGATCGGGTGGAGTTCAGCCCCATGTGCCACCTGACAACACTGGAATGATAAAATTAATCCAAAAAATTTGGATGGATGCTTCAGTGCCTCTGTGCAAAGGGAGCAGGTTGGCTTCTCCATCTAGTGCAGTGTTTCTACCACTCTGTATTTTGAAGCTACACACAGTCCATGTAATTCCATACTTGTGAGATACTGTGTGTGCCTTTGTGGGTCGGTCAGGTTTCTAAAGTCTGAGAATTACATGTGTTCAGGATCTTGCTGGATCAAACTAATTGTATGTATTTATGTAAGTGATTGACAGGCTCACTTAGCGTGCTAAAAATAATGAGGCTCCCTCAATTTATTCAGCAGGAAACTTGATATTCCTTTTCAAAAGAAAGGCAGTGCTGTTGTTTAAAAAAGAAATGTGATGGCATGTTATTACTTGTGGATATGCTGTTGTAAGTCTGAGTTGTGAGGCTTGCAGCAGCTCTCAGCAGATCACGTAGCTTCTCGTGCCTGAATAAAGGATGGATGTGCTGCCTTGGGTTCTGCGTTGGAATTCCCCCAAACAGATTTCATCTCCTAATTTCAAACAAGTTGTGGTGTCTTCTTTGAATATTGTTTTCCATTGTTCATTGTTAAACCTGCCTTCAAACCCAGAGCCTGTTTCATCTCAGTGGCAGATTGTCACCTCTGTGTGCCTGGGCCACACATCATTTGGTGGCTGTGATCCTTTGTGGTAAAGGAGATGGTTTCCTTCCCTATCCTCTCTCTTCTTTTGGGGAATATTGTATATTTTGGGTTTCTGAGCAGTTTTTGGAAACAGTTGTTTTTGAGATGGGGAAGAAGATTTTAGTGTGTCTTTTTTTAGCTAGGCACATGTTTTCTAATCCTAAAAGATCAGAAACAGGCAGAGTTGAATCCTGTACTGAAATAAAGCTTCAGGTCTAATAACTTAGCATCTCCATGGCCAAATAATGATCACTTGGTGCTCAGACCTGTCTTCTTTCATATGCAATTTATTCCTTAGCTAAAGTGCAGTAGCATCTAAATGCAGAGGATGGATAATTTGGGTGTTTGCATGTGTGTCTAAATGCCTGGATTTGCCCTGGAGTAAATTCTCAGTGTTCAGGTGTGTTAATAGAGGCTCAGTGTCTGGCCTAATTTAACATTTCATGAAGAGGGGAGTAAAATGGGCTGGAAAAAAATATAACAGGAAGAGAGGAACTAGGTAACCTTGCCTGTGAGGCAGGGTATTAATGTAGAATAATCTGGATTTCCCCCCCCCTCCCCCCACCTTTCCCCTATTTCCCAGTAGTAGCCTGATGAAAAAGGGCTTTTCCCAGAGTTATTTTCTGTTTAAGTTTAATGTCAGTGTGGAGATTAAAGATGTTTGTTTTCCATTGGCTTAGTAAGTCTAAATCCAGCCTTTGAAGTCAGGTCATTTGAGATTCTTTAGATGAAAAATCAACTCTTTATTTGGTAATCTACCCAACACCCTTAGATTTCAAGCTTAAATAAAATGCTGCCTTTGCTACAAATGATGTCAGTATTGCCTGAGGTTTGTTTAAGCAGAAAGCTGAAGTCAGCTTGAACAAAACTTGGCAAAAGTGGGATGTTTTATTCATGTGGATGATTTGAATAATGTCCCAGAGTTTCCATGGTATAATTTTGCTGCACTTAATGTTTAAAGAGACCCCCATCCCCTTCATTTAGGGAAAGCCCTTTGGTTGGGATTCATGTTTAGGCTTATGGTGAGTGGTGTATTATTGCTGTGTAAATACAGACTTTTTCCATCCGTACAAGCTCTCCTAACGTTTATGGAGCTCTGCTGAGGGCTGCAGGGCAGTACCTGGGAGACGTGGTGCTGCCAGCAGGCAGCCTTGGAAGCTGGGAGGCAAATGAAAAAAACATTCCATGAGTTTCAGGGTTCCCACTTACCCTTTTCCTCCTGCTCCTCCTTTGCACCATGCCTTTTGAAGCTTCAGAGAAGGAATTTACCCCTCTTCACTGAGCGTGTCAAGGAGCTCATGGAAAGGTTATTCTCGAACTGGGGTGTATCAGAGTAGAAAACTGTTTCTTGCTTTCTCTGTGCTTCTCACCTCCTGAAATCCCAACAACAGACAAACCAAAAAACCCACCTCCAGCCCAGCTGCTGACTGAAGTGGGGTCAAGCATCAAGTTCACAAGAGGAGGTGGGATCGTGCTGATGCAAGGGCTTTGCCCCTTTGTAGCATCAGTGTGTTCAAGCAGGGCTGTTCTCGTGGATTTTTGTAGTTTTGAGGATTTTTTCTCAGAATCTGCCACTCCATGAATCTATCTGAAGCAGGATGTTTGATTAAGGATGTAGAAGTTGACAGTCTCTCTGATAGGGCTGAGTTAATGAATTCCACAAGTTCCAAATAGCAATAGTTAAGATGGAGCACACGTCGGGCAGAGAAAAGCTAATTACTTCCATTGATTGCTTGGAGGCCTGGTGCTGCGTGTCAGAGTCTCTGTTTTACAGAGACTTCTCAGCTTCCTGCAGCAGGAGCTGATGTTACAACCACAGATGGGGATGAAGCCCTGGCTCGTTCCTGCGGGGATGCAGCGAGGTGGGGCAGAGGGAGGGAGTGCAGATGTGAACCCGCAATTCCCTGCCCTCACCCCTGCCAGAATGGGTGACAGGAGCCTGGTGAGGGTGTGTGAGCATCTCTGTGCCCACCTGAGAGGCAGATGTGCTCAGGAGGGGCAGAATCTCCCCATACATTTCTGGGGAAGGCTCCCACTGCTGGCTGCTGCTACTGGATAAAAGATGCAATTTGCTGTTCCTTGGCTGAGGGTATATTTTAATTTTAATACCCACTGCTGACTGCAGCCTGGTTGTCACTTGATGATTGTGATTAGCTGTTTAGAAACACTCAAAAGGCCACAGCATTAGGATCCAGATAAGTATCCAAAGGCAGATTTGTAATATTGTCCAGAAGTTTAAGCTCCTGATGATACCGCGGAATTACATTTAAGTGTATTTCCTCCCCGTTTTCCAGCTTTGGAATATTTTTTTGGATCCCAACCTAACTCTGAGTGGAGGGAGACAGCTTTTTTTCTTGTGGAAGCCGTGGAGCTGTGAGCGGGGCACAAAGGGGTGTTTGTTCTGGCCCCGGAGCTGATGGGCTGCGGGAGCCCTGACAAGGGCCCGCAGTGCTCCTCGCGCCGCGTCCCAGGAATGCTGCTGTTTGCCCAGGGGATGGCTGGGCTCACTGTCCAAACAGATCCCTGCTTGCCAACTGGGAACATATTGCAGTCTCTGTGAGGCACTCCATCACGGCTTGAATAGCTCCTCTTGTGCTCAGGCGCTCTGAATGCAAGAGAGAGAGAGAAATATTCCTTTCAGCCTTCTGCAATGTCAAAAAAAACCTTTAGTGACCGTATGAGAGCATTGCCTTAATGCAGGGGTTCAGAAAGGGAAGGAAGTTAAGAAGAAGGGAATGGGGTTTTTACCATTTGTCACTGTATTTTTAGATTTAAACTTTTCTTCGCATTAAAATGTTGCTGTATCTGCTGTTTCCTGGGGGAAAAAAAATTGTAAATGCACATTTTTAACATACCACTCCGTTTATTTTGAAAAAATGTTTGCTGTCACTAGCAAGTTCATCCCAGCTCTTTTCTAGGAGACTAATATAGAGCTTGTAAAATAATTCTTGTCAGCTTCTAAGCCTTCAGCTGTAGTTTGTAAACATACTTGTGTTTTGGAAAATTACCATAGTAATGCCTGATTCCGCGGCAGCATGTGCATTAATTGATCCATTATCTGTGCAAGCAGATCTGGAGTCAAAGGATTTTTTACAAGCATTATTCTGTGCTTGTGATATTTGGTTTTAGATAACTTGATATGATTTTGGTGAATTGATCTGAAAATTGTAATACTTAGTGAAGTAACTTGAGGCTCTTTGCAGCATAAGCAAAATTTCTCCCTTGCTCCCTTCCCTCCCCCAAGCAGCATTCTCCCATTCCCGAACTATATTTGTATCTAACTTAAATAAACATGGATTATAATTCCTTTAAGTGCAGTGCTCATCTATTTTTGTTTTCAGAATGCTTCACAAGCAATTCTGCAATTCCAAAGTGGGGGAGCTTTTTACATGGAATGAAAAGCTGTTGTGAAGACTGGAAATAAAAAATGCACTTTAAAACCAAGTGAAAAATCCTGAGTTTTGCTCAGGACTTGACAGTGTGCACGCATTATCTAAGAAATAACAAGAATGTGTTTGTTCCAGGACTTCTGTGTGCAGGAGAGGGAGGAAGGACTTCACTGCTGTCACTGTTTCTATAGTGACAGCTCATTCTCCAGGCAGTATTGACATAAACTATAGTCAACCATTTATAGTGAGAAGACGTAAAGAACAAAAAAAAAAAACAAACCAACCACTTAGGAGTGTTTATAAGCTCTTCACAGTATATTATAAATTGCATGTGGAAGTTATTCACTCTCTGAGGTTTGTGTAGTTTGCTGTACTATGAGATGCTGATAAAATATCCGGATGTGGTGCACATTTTTATGAAATACCTGTAAAGGGCTCTGGCTAATGGATTCAGTATGGTGTATTGCGTTGTGAAATATCTGTGAGTGCACGATGGTAAGAAATTTATCTTAAAGCAGGCAAAGTTAAATTGCAACAGCAATTTTTACCAGATGTTCCCTTATCTTTTATCATATATGTCTTGATAGTCAGAAGCCAAATTCTAAAGCAGAGCAACCTATAAGGAAGTGTTTAGTTATGGCCACATCCCACCAGAATCTCATTTGGACCTGGCCTTTGTAGGAAGAATGGGCTAAGCTTGAACCCAGAGATGTTGCACCACCAGCAGACACAGGATCAGACTGGTGGGCTCCAGCTGTGGCTGCTGCCTTGCCTGGCTGTGATACCACCTCTAAAGACTGTGGTACCACATATTGTGCCAAGCTATGAGTTTCTCTGTCTGACACACAAAAGTATGGGGGATTTTTTTTTTCTGTGTTTTTTACCAGAAGACTTGAATCTGGGGCAGCCCAGACTAACCCCCAGCTGGCCACAGGTTTGCCCTAGTAGGTGCAGGAAGATCCTGAAAGCATCTTCAGCTTGTCAGGTCTTTTTTAATTCCTGGTGGATAGTGGGAGAGATTCTATGGCTGCTACTGAATCTCACTTGAAAATCCTGCCCAGTTCTCATCAGAGTGGCACTGGAGTTTTCCATGAAATATTGTTTAATTTTGGCAAATCTGTGTTTTCTATAGGAAAAGCTCAGTAGGAGAATGATTTAAGCTTGCTTGGAAGTTGCTGTGTACTGATTTGGCATAGTGATATCCTTGGGTTTGGAGGAATGTTGGAAAAGTGAGCATTTTGCTGTGTATCCAGTCAGTGTAAACATTTTCCTAAGTGGATCATTGTGGGGCGTTTTGCCTTCTCTGGGATTTCATTTAGGAATGGGATAGATGAAAATTATCTATGACCACAAATTTATGGGTTAAGTTTCACTGTTCTTAATTTTTTCAGATTTTTTACCTGTATGACAGCATAAATGTTTACTATAAATTTGACTGTAATTTTCAGAATTAGTTCATGTATTACAAGAATGTATATAACTGTGCACAGACATATAGAAATTAGAGAAAGAAAGAAGGGGAATATCTAAAACAGGTGGTGTGGAACAATATTTCTGTTGCACTGACACAGCAAAGTTTTTAGAAAAGATATTTTCCCTAATGCAAAAGATACTGATTTAATGTAACTCAGATGCAGGGCAAAATGTGAAGTGACAAACCACATTCTTCAGAGAATTTTTTGTTCCTTTCTTTCCCTGTGGCTCTGGGTTGTTATGACTTATTGAATCTTAGGTATTGAGGGAGAGTGATTTAGTAGTTGGAGAGCTGAGCATCACTACAATTTATTTATTTCCCTAATTCTCTCTTGCTGTCTGATAGTTTCTCTTCTTTACTGTGCTCTCCTATAAAGGGAGTATTAGAGTTTACAAGGTGATGGGGTTTAGAGGTGCTTTAATGCTGTTTTGTGCAAGGGGTAATTTTTGATGCTCAGCTTTGTCTTGGTGAATAAATGTGACTGATTCTGTTGTGCCAGGCTGTTCTGCCAGCTCATGTCTGGAGTTCAGCAGAAAATATTTAATGTCCTATGTTAAGTTCTCTGGTGGACAGTGTAGTTGCCTACAAACCAAAGGATCATTTGCCTTCCAAGGCTGGGATAACCTGGACAGAAAATGCATCATCAGGAGTGTGACAGAGTGTGCACAGAAATGAGCAGAAAGAAAAGGAGATGAGAAGCTCTTGGTCAAAACTTGAACTCCTTGCTTTGGAAAAAATCACCGTATTAGGTCTTTAGGGATGCTGCAAATAAAGACAAGAAGCTTTTTGGAGTAACACATCTCTGTGGCATGAAGTAGTTTTTTCTGAATGCATCATCTTTCTTGGCCAGCACCCCATTTCTAGGTCTGAAATAACAGCACAGCAGACTTAGAAATCAGATAGAAGTTGAGTAAAACTGCTCTGAGTTTAACATAATGAAATGAACCTGTTAAGCACTCCCAGCAAAATAAAGCAGCCAGTGCATTAGGTGTGTTTCTCCAAAATGCTTTTTCTCTGAGATTTTCCAACTCAGTTGCTGAAAATCATTGCAATCTTAACATCACAAAGGCTTGTGGTAAACAAGGCAGTCTTAAACCAGAAAGGTTGGTGAGTGTTAATTTCTGGACTTCCAAAGAAAGGAGCAATGATATTGGCTTTTTTACATTTTCCAGTGATACTAATTTCTCTAGATGATTTTCTTCTTGGCCAAACCTTATGATGAGTGCAGATTTCAGTAACTTCTTGATGGGCAACTGCATGAGCAAATACAGGGGAAAACAGTTGAGTCACGAGCCTGAGCCCCATGAGAATAGATCAGAAGCCAGCATGATGCAGTGTTACAGAAACAGGGCTTTCTTCGAGCCGTGGAGACTCTGAGTCACCAGGACAAATTGTTTTTGTTATTTTATTTTTTTAATTGTGTGCTGGGAGCACTAATGCACAAACTCGTATGACCCAGTGAGTTGTTTTGCTGCCTGTTAGATTCTGTTGGATGTGCAGCAGCTCTGACTCCAGGTATACCTGTCCCTTCTTCACTGCAGTGCTGCCTGGTCACTGAAATGGTTTAGAAACAAATAAATGCTGTTCACTGCTTGAGTGGAAGTGAGGAGAATGAAAATGGAGAACACACCTGTGGAATCTCCCCTCTTTTGAGAGTGAAGCACTTTGGTTGTGGGTACAATGCTCAAGTTGCACAGTTATGGGGACTTAGAAACACCATTCAAACTCGAGAGGTTTTGAACAGAATTTATGAATTCTACCTACATCAAAGGTGGATAGTTGTTTAGGTGCAGAAATGCTATGAAGAAGGATTTTCTTTAATTTTTGAAAATTGCTTAAAAGTAAATGAACTGAAACAAGGTGGGTGAGATTTGTGTTTTAATCTGTCAGTTTATCCCAACCCTGGAAGTGTTCAAGGCCAGGCTGGATGGGACCTGGAGCAACCTGGTCTAGTGGATGCTGTCCCTGCCCCTGGCAAGGGGTGGAACTGGATGAGCTTTAAAGGTCCCTTCCATCCCATACTATTCTGTGATTCTAAGATTAAATGAAGGCTGCTGTGCTCCCCATTTCTATCAGGGCACACACTTGTTTGCACGTGCAAACCACAATGACCAAAGATATGTTTTAGAATTTTACCTCTTCGAAATTTTGGGATTGTTTTTTTAAAATAAGACACCACCCATGTTTTCTTAGCTGCCACTTCCCCTCCCTTCCCATTGGGCTCTTCACTTCCTTTACTAACTGAGATGTTAGATCCCAACAATAGAGCTGAAGTAGAAATTGAAATAATTCAGAGGACAGTTTTTCAACCTGAGGTTGTTAAGAGGAAATCAGGAGCATTCCTTGAATAGCTGCGAAGTGGCTCAATCCCTTCTCCCCAGCCCTGCTCCTCTCTACAAATTCCAGACCCTGCGGCTGGAGTTGTCCTGGTGGGGCTCCTCTGCTGTTGGGTAATCCCTCTGCCAGCCCCTCAGCCTGGGAAGGGCCCCAGAAATGGGATTATTCCATATAATTATTCTGTGTCCATAGAGCCTCCTGAGTGGGGGCAAGGCGCAGCTTTTCCTCCTCTGCTGGGACTGAGATGCCGAAGACCTGGGAATGCTGAAAGAAAAATGTCTCACTTGCAGTGTTTGAAAACTTCTTAATAAGCTCTGAAGAGTGATGGCCAGTTGAAATGGTCACTCCCTGGAGGACAGGGGGCTCTTAATCTCTTTCAAGCTGCACGATGAATGTTTTGGGTAGTAAATTTGTTTCGCAGTTGCTCTAGCCAACGAGAAACTCCCTTTATTGCACCTGAAAGTGCAGAGTATTTCAAACGTGCTTTGGAGGAGCTGTCCTAGAACTGTTCTGGTTAGAGGTGTTATTTGAATAATTAGAATAATTTAGTTAATTACATGATATTTGGTTCTCATTGACAGTTAATTTATTTAGAAAGGGCAGAGTCTTACTCTCCCACTACATCATGCTGTGTGCTAGGATTTTTTTTTATCTGGGGACATGGGAAAATAAGAGTTTATGGCTTATTTTTTGAAGGATGCAACGCTGTCAGTAGCCCAGAGGCATGTTTTAAACACAGCTCAACTAACGTGCTCCTTACAAAGATTCAGCTTAGAAATATGAGAGATGAAGTGAAAACGAGGGGAGGATGACAGGGCCCTTCAAGCATAACCTGGTGACTCACAGCCTTCCTCCTCACCTTGAGTGTTTATAAATGAGAGCAGGATGTGAAAAAGTGAGTTAGTGCCTTTCTGGGACTGCTGAGGAAGAGTCTGCTGGGGTCAAAGCTGTGAGGAGGAAGCAGAGTCAGCATAACCAGCGTGCCAAGCCTTGCTGGGGTTCAGGAGCCTCTCAGGTGGGATTTGAGCACCTTCCTTTGGGCCTGGTGTGACTGCAGGATGTTCAGGGACCAGCAGCCAAGAGAATTGGGTCTCTGTGAACATGAGCTGGGAGAAAAGTTTGGAAAATGGGGTTTTTTGGGGTATGGAAGGGCAAGCTCGAAGGAGATGGGGCAGTGAGGGATTTCAGGAAAGGCTGTTGGAATGGAAACAACAAAGGGCTCCTCTGAGTGGAGAGTGAAGAAACAAAAGTGTTAGAGGAAAGAAGTGCAAGTTTGTTTCAATGTAAAGGCAATGGGAGAAACAAGTGAGGATTTCTTGGAGCTTCAGTCACTGGAGATGCTGAAGAGGCAGCATCAGTCAGGAGAGGCTCATGTGGAGCTGGTGCTCCAGCAGCTCCGTGTTTCAGGGAAATACTTGACTGCTGCACTCTCTGATCCAGGAGAACAATGCTCTGGTTGAGACTTCTCCACTTCAGATGCAGCTTCTAATTTTTTTAATTCTTAATGGGAAATTAATTGTGGAACTCCTGTGAAGGAAGGAGGAGATGGCTCTGCCTCTGGTGAACAAACCTCAGCTGGGAAAGCTCTGGGCTCACCAACAGCATCTCCAACCAATTGTGCTGCATGTCATACTTTGCATTTTAGCTTGCATTTTTTTAACTTCAATTCTGGTATAAGTGAAGTATTGTAATAATACTCCCAGCAGAGGGACAGAGAATATTAATATATAGTGAAATTTGGTTTTAATACTTACTTGGTATATATGCATGAGTGAAAAATATGTATATGCTATGTATATATGAAATGTGCTTTTACTCCAGGGAGATGGCAGTTCACCACAGCCTCACAAAATAGCCCAACACATACCTGAGAACCTCCAGTGTTGATGATTCTCATTCCCTCTCCACCCTCACAAGATAGAGTGTGCTTGTTTGTGACAGGTGGATATTAATTGCTGTGTTTTTGATGAGCACTTTCAAACAGAGTCTTTCAGATGATTCACTGAAGTTCAGGATCCAAACATGTCACAAATAGAACTCGTCAGCCCTGTGATGGTGATGGCTGGCACTGTGGCAGTGCTGGGTGGGGAGGGAGGGTTGGAGGTTTGGTTTAGTTCAGTTTTCACTGGCTGGCTGATGTTTCTCCCTGTGGGTGGACAGGTGAAGAATAGCCACCACCTAATTGCTGCCTTGTTTGGGGCAGGTGGAAGAGAATGTTCTGTGTAACTTCATTGTTGGCCAGGTTTGGGTCTGTTGCTGATTGTACAGTCCCTCTGGTGTTGCCATGGGAATGAAATAATTATATTGTGAATAATTGGAGCATTTTCTTCTACTGTTGCAGGAAAGTGGTCTTGTATAATTACTGCTGCCTTTGATGGAGGTTGTGCTCAGATCTGAGTGTTCAGTATTTGTATAAACCTCTTGCAGAGAACAAAACTTTGTGCAAGTTCCTTTTATAAATGTGGCTGAAGGGTGACACACATGCACACGCACACACCCCAAAAAGCATTTATATCACTAGAATGTGTTGAAGAGCTGTCTCAAAATTGAAAAGGGAAAAATAACATTTTTTGTGATGTTCTCATGGTTTGTTGTTTGTCTTTCAGGCGAATAGTGCCATATTGTGTGCAAATGGAAATGCTGTTGATAACTGGTGCAGAAGTAAAATAATTCTAATTTCAGGACATCTGTTTCCCTTGAAACTGAGTTCTGGTTAAAAGTTAGTCCACTGGTTATATAGGTCTGGTGGGAAGCTGATCTGGAGGGTCCTAATGCTCCTTTAGCTGTTCATAGCTTTAGCAGTGTAAAAAACTTCATAAATGAGATTTTTTTTGTGCTAAAGTAAAGCCTGATGCTGACAGAGATCCCCCATCATTTGTGTGGCTTGGCAGTAGTTACTTGATGGGTTTTCCCCATTTCTGAATTCAGCTTTTTGGTCTCCTTTCCTCTCTTGCAGCCTCATGCAGGGGCCAGGCTGCAGTTTTTTGTGCAAAGTCCCTTCTCTCTCACATTTCTTGGTAGTGCTGTTCATCCATGGACATTCTGGCATATTTCTGTCATAAAACAAAGGATTATGCAAAGGAAAAAGACGATAGTAGATAGGAAGAAGACTTTTTTTTCCAAAACGGAGTATTTTTTCTGCCATACTCAACAATTTTTTTGCAGTCTGAAGTTTTAGTCAGGCTTAAGTATTGCTTTATGACCTAAATCCTATTCTGGGTTTGTGTCCAGTTGCGTTCCCACAAACTTCCTGTGTGACTCTGCATCAGGCATTTCATTACTTTGTCCCACAGTTTCACTTGTGAAGCGAGGGGAATAACAGCCCTGCTCCAGCCAGATGTTCTGGGGATGGATTCGTGAGTCCTCGTGGGGTAACGTGGTGCTGGGTCACAGAAACGCTTTTGTGCTCTTGCCTCAGATGTCAGGATGTCATCTTGGGCTAATATTCCTCACGAAATGAATGTCTCTCCAGTTTCAGGTTATTGTGTTGTGGCTTGTGTGCTAATGGATTAATTTCAGATGTTTTCAAGTAGTTGGTTGTTCTCTTTGTTTCCAAAGTAGTCCTAATTTATTTAACAGTATTTGCCATTCAAGTCAACTGATTTTAGACAGATGTTTGTCTCTTGTGTTTCAGTCTAGACATTTATGATTTACAATCTGTGGCCCATCTGGTGAATTGCCATGGGAATATGCTTATTTTCAATGCTTGAAGTATTGCAACATACTCTTTGCAAGTGTTTTTGCAGTAGCAACTGGTGAGCCAACCATCAGAAAGGGTTTATTTTAGTAAAAAACTCTGACTTGTTTGTTCAGATCAGGACAGGAAAAGACTCCATTTCTGTTCAAAACAACAGCAACAAAAAATGTTCCAGTCCAAAATGTTGCCTGTAAGTTGAAACTCTAGAGTGGTAGATATATGGGTCTAGTTTAAAAAAGAAACAAAACTCACCTGAACATCAGAAAGGGACCTGAAGAATTCCCCTTGTCCAGCTCCATTCTCTGTGGCTGAACAAGTTTACTTGTCTAGCCAGTTTGAAAGACTTCAGTGAGCTTTAGATTCTCTAAGTTTCTCATTATGTATAAATTTAAATGTCATCACTGACCACACATGTGCAGAGTGTGGTCACTGATGTTTTGTCACTGCTGTAGGGTTGCCATAAGCTCTTGGGACTGGGTCCTTGTCCCCAGGTGGTTTCTCCTTCCCTTCAGGTCCCATGGCAGGAGGAGAAGCTGTGGATGCACCAGGAGAGGATGTGCCAGGCTGCTAAACAGCCTGTTGGCCTTGTCTGGACTCTTCTCTGCTTGTTAAATTAGTGAAGTGTGGTGAACCCCAAAACCAAGGTGCAGGATGGCAGGTGAGGAGCAGGACAGCTCTTTATGCTCTCAGGATGAATATCTCCAAATTCATGTTTGAAACAACAAACGTTTGATGCTTGAAGTGTTATTAAGTCATAGTTCTGTGGTGGACAGAAGTGAGCATTTAACCTGAGTTCCTCTCAGAATTTAGCTGGAATAGTTCTGCTGTGTGACTGCTGTGGTAGCTTTGGACAGGGCATGTTCGGGGCAACTGATAGCTTTTAGTTAATTTCCTGTTTTTACAGGTTACTGCATTATTTCTAGAATATGCCCCAAACTAGAATACAACATCTGGGAGACACACATTGCAAAAACCAGCATGCTGCTGAGTAGGAACCTTGTGGTTCTGACATGAAAGCGTGGGGTGCTGTTGTTTAACTCCAGGTTGGAGGTGCTCGAGCCTCCCGCTGTGTGCAGCAGGTCAAGCAGCAAACACCAGCTCCAGGGTAAACAGCAAAGGTGCTGTCGTGTAAATAAACCAGAAAATGCTCCAGGAGCTGTCTGCTGGATGAGTTTGGCACGGATTTCTGAGCGGTTTGATTGGATGTTTGGTTGAGTGAGTTGTCTGCAAAACGTTTGATGTTGAAAGCATCAGTCAAACCCAGACTGGAGCGTGGCCGGTGCTGTCGGGTCTGTGGCTGCAGAGTCCAAGGGCTGAACGTGTCATTCCAGAGTTTGGGGTTTGCAGTTTGGTCTTAATAACAATTGTGCACTGGAACTCTGAGACACCAATGTGTTTTTTATAACATGCATTGGTTTGGCATCTTATTTTTAATTATATTTATGGCAAATCGACTTGACAGTCTGTGAGAGTGAGTAAAGAGCTGTTATATTTGTAGTGCTGGGATTTAGAAAAAAACCATGAAGTGGTCATAGAAGTCACAAGGAGTTCAAGAAGTGTGTGTTACTACATCAAAAGTGCTTCAATCTCCACTGTCAGACCCTGTGTGTGCATGTATGGAGGTGACTGTGCTCAGTGGTTAAGCCAGGCACCTGCAGGATTTCTCAGGCTGATGTTTCTTTTTCCTTTTAGCTGTTCCATTTGCATTTAAACAGTCTTTTGTTGCGGGATCCAAGATAAATTGAAATTCATGGAGCCATTTCTGTTAAATTTGAGGGTTTTGGTAATGTTTCTGAACTCTTCAAAGGTGGAGGAATCACTTCATACTACTAAACTGTGATCTGAATAGAAAAAAGGTAGTTGAGGTGCCAGAATGTGAATGGGCATGTGGCAGGCATCCTTTTATTCATATCTTAGTGTGTAGATGAGGTCATCTTAAAATTATTGACAAATCTGTAGGGATAAGCAGGATAAAACTCTGCCTGCTGCCTATCTCAGGCATGAGCCAGTGCCATGGGGATGGCCAAGTGCTGGACACGTTTCTTAGCATTTATCAAAGCACAGGTAATATTATTTTAGCACCTTTTCACTGCCCTGCCTTTGGCAGGTTGAATGCAGCAAGAGTGGGACTTTTTTCTGCCATTTCAGGCTCCTCCAAAGGTATTTTTTAAAGCTGTCAACCCTTCAAGAACTTAATATTGTTAAAGCTACTCCTTTTCTCTCTAATGCGGAGCTGCTTTAATCTACACATTCACCCTGATCTAAGGACAAAGTATTTAGATTTTGATCAGCAGCAGATTTAAGACCCTGTGTCCTAGGAACTTGAATAGACACCTGGGAGTTGACTCTTTGTACTTTATGTGAGCAGAGTTAACTTAGTGGCCAAATGACCACTTGTCCAGGAGAGAGTGCAGTTCAAAACTGTGGTGATACTGGTGTGTGAAAGCTCTTTACATCCTGTTTTAAAGCTTTTTCCCAAATGCTCTGATATGCTCATGTTTGCTTGTGCTAACAAAGAGTTCTAGGCTGTGGCCAAAAGGCTGGGGAGAATGCTCTCCACAGCTCTGCTGCAGAGGGAAGAAGATGAATGAAGGGATCCGGGGTTGTTTTGGTTTTTTTTGGTTTTTTTTTTTTTTTTTGTTGTCATCACCTTGTTTAGTCCGTAAGCTGCTTTGAGAATAACCAAGTGGAGGGAGAAGACACGTGTGCCTGACAGGGAGCCTGTTTGTGCTTGTTTCATTGAGGAAATTGTTCCGGAACAGCTGCTCATCCATGTGAAAATGCAAACCCTTGGGTCCCAGCCAAGGTCAGCAAGCCCTGGGTCATTTGTTTTAGCAAAGCAGACCAATTTGCCCTTAATTATCTCTTCTTTTCATTCTGTCACACCTCTTGCTCCATAGATTTACTTCCTGAGAAGTGCCACATGTGAAAGATGTGGTACCAGTTTTGTTGTGGATCAGGGAGAGGCAGAATAATTTTTCATGGGTTAATTTTAACTGTTAAGCTTTATAAAATTTAAGGCATTTACCTCCCTGGATTTAATTTTTCCCTTAGCTAGTTCAGTAGGTTCTTGTTATTAAAATGGACAGGATTCTTAACTTTCAAACTCAAATAGCAAAATCACTAAATTTCATGTTGTTTCTCTGCTAGTGCAGGTATTGTGGTGTGGAATGGTAAATTGGTATTTGTTTGCTGGAAACAAGGCTGAGAAATTCCTGAACTTCAGGAAATTTCCAGTAACTGCTCTCAGAATGGGAACTTAATATCGAAGCCTGATAGAGTTTGGTAATTGCAAAAGAGTCACTAGAAACTCTGTGTAAAACATATCCCATGTGCTGGAGCTGGAGGTGAAAAATATTCTGCTGGGGACATAATAAAGAAAAGCAATCCTCTCTAAGCACTCATGATAATGGTGTGGTAAAATGACTTCTTTGCCCTATAATGTTACGTGGAAGGAGAGAAATGGGAAAGAAGTGTTGCTGTAGCTGGAGGAACTGAAATGCCAGATTCTGACTTCTATAATTTAACGAAAGAAAACTGATTAAAGTGATCTTTAATTCATGCATTAAAGGTCACTAGGGAACAAGAAAAAAAAAGCATACTTATTCCAAAACTGGTTTTGTACAGGAATTTTGAAAGTGTCATGGGTTGCAACCCAGGCTATAATTAGCCCTGAAAATCTTGGGACAGAAGTTTCTCAAGTACATTGTGACATTATTCCAGAAGGAATAAAAATGACCAGAAGAACTGTCAATCTCTGCTTGACAGGAACATCCTCTTGCCAGGGCGAGTGGGAGACAGAGGTGGAAGGGAGCCCTGTTTTGATGTGCACTAAAATCACCCAGTAAAACATGGCACAAGAAAGAATAGAATGATTGTTGTTGTCATTTTTGTTAGACTGTGAGTGTGGGTGTTTTTTTAAAAGGCAATAAATAGGCAAAACGTTGCTGGTTATTTGAAATGGTTAAAATAATCAGCTTTAATGCCATTAGAGGGGTAACAGAGCAGCACAAGGGAATAGGTGTTTGGGAAGAGAAGGAGGGGCTCAGACTGGGGTGTCAAGGTGTTAATTAGTTCTGCCACTGTATGAGACTGAGTTGCTTCTTTTACTTATTCAAACTTTTGTTCTGTTAAGTATTAACGTGTTAGAAATAGGAAAACTGTGCTCTGCCAGCTGGGGACAAGTGGGGTCTGTCCTGTGCCTGGTGAGGTGGACATTGGTGCCTCCAGCCTGGTGGCTTCTGCTTTTCTCTTCCTTCAGAGGAGGGAGAATAATTTCCTTGCACCTGCATTTTGGACAAGCAGCCCTCCAGGAGCCAGAGGAGATGTGCTGTATTCCCGGGAAAGGAGCTCGGGGTGGAATTTGGCCACTGGCTTTGTCAGCAGAGGTGGCCAAGCACTGCTGGCTCAGTTTCATGAGGAACTCAGCAGACAATCTGCATTTGTTAACAGGTTTGAAAAGTACTCCAGTGAGCTCACTGCAGTGTGCAGCATCTCTGATAGAATAGATGGATGTTTTCTCCTTTAAAGTAAACTTTGTATTGAGCCGTGAGCTTCAATTAAAACTTGCAAAGTTGTGATTCCCAAGAGTATACAGTACTTACATCCAACCTGGGAATACAAGCAGCTGAGGAACATCCTCCTCTGAAGTTCTGCTTTTTAACAGGTCAAAACTATTTGAAATAACTAAAAATACTAAAAAAAAAAACCCCAACCCCAAAACCAACCAAACAAAACTCAAGCCAAACAAAAGATACGGTTTTGTTTTAATGTTAATTAGGGAATGGTTGGACAAGAAGAAGAATCTTTAATAATTGCTGAGACCCAGTGAGCTGTGGAGGGGTGGGGGTCTTTATTTTACCACCACTTGAAGTTGTTTTGATACCGTTGATGAGAGGAATGCAATAATGTGTGCTAAAGTCATTTGGCTAACCCTGAAATCAAAGCACTGGAAACAAAATCTAGCTGCAAATCACCAGGCTGTCAGTCTTTGAAAACCTGTTATCCAAATGACTTTAACAGTTTGTGGGTCGTATGCAAGGTTAAGACTCATCTTGCACGGTGCACGTTCTGATGATAAAACACAATATTACTTTTTTTTTTATTGGAGTGGAAGTGTTACAGTCAACAGTATCAGTGTGGGAGTTTGATTTCTTCCTGCAAGTAGATCACTACTCCATATGAGCAGCTGGCACAAGATTTGGAAGGACAGATATGAGGCATGCTGTGCTGCTTATTTGTTGTATATATCTTCTCTCTGTGTAGAAACTCCAGAACTGTTCAATTTTAAGTTTATTTCCAAGTCAGAGTAGCTATTTTTGAGAACAACTAGCCAATACAACTATAAGAAGTTTTGGTGAGGAGCTGAAACACGTTATGCATAAAGCTTCATTTTATGAGCAACATTTACATGCAATATTTAAATTATTGTCTATTTAAATGGTGAACTCGGGATTTTAAAATTTATATCAACAGCTTTTCTTGCAGTTTTTTGAGTTTGAGAAATCACTGACAAGGAATGTGTCGTGTAACTGTTAACTATTCATTTTACATATTTTCAAGCATGTTCTGTCCTGAAAAATTGAACAGCTCTTGAGATAATCCAGTGTGGATTAAATCCCCAAAAAAGCATCATTGCATGTTCACAATATCAGCCTTTACCTTTTATGAACTGTCCAGCTTACTGTGGAGCAAAACTTGGCAGTGTGTGCAGAGCAAAGTGGATTTGGAGAGAAATAAAAAACTCCAAAGAAGTTTGAGGAGATTTTTTTTGATTGGGAAAACACATTTATTCAAACAATATTTCTGTTCTGAACCAATTGTCACTTCATATTTTTGATGGATTTAAATAAAGCCATTTAAATGGCATCTCCTTCCCAATAATCATATACTGCTCAGCCTGAATTTTTTCCATTGACACTAAAATTGTTGGCTGTCTGTGGAGACAAGTACTGTTGTGAGGGTCACAGGGTAAGAGAGAAATCCATATGAGCTGAATAATAAGTAATAACTTTTTTTCCCTCTTGCTGGGCCTGTAGTGTAGGTAAAGTTCCCCACATAGTTAAGTGTAGGAAAGTATCAGAAGTCCAGCAAAACCAGATCCAAAATATTTAAGTTTAAGCTTCAGAGTTCACATTTGCCATATACACTTGATGATGGTTTACCATATTTCAAATCTAGATGTGAGTAGCAAAAGCTCTAGGGGCTGGTTAGACTGTAAATAACTGGATAGAGAAAACAAACCAAGATAAGAGGGGGTAAAAATGACTCAGATGGATTGCTGTGTGTAACTTGGATTTTGGGAGGTGGAAAGTTCTGCTGATTGTACCAGAAGCAGCAGGAGTATAAAAATGCAGATGGAGAGGGAATGACTGCTAATTTAATGTGGACTGGTTTTGCTGATATCAGACAACAGACTGTGACTCAGTTTGTTTTTGGAGGTTTCATTAGATTAGTCTAAATTTTAGGAGCAGTCACTCCTACAGGCCATTGCATCCCATCTGTGCCTGAAGTGCTTCATATGTTTTAGTGTTCAGCTTCCTTCCCTAGAATGTGATATGGTTTGGAGATGTTGGATGGCTTCTCTATCACAGAAGGTCATGGAGTTTCCTTTTGTGTTGTCAAAGCTGAAATTCAGTTTGCAGTGACAAAGAGCAGAGTCCTGCTGAGCTCCTCTCAGGAGTTTGACCATGGGGGCAAATGGGCTAATTAACACTTCAGTGTCAGATTTTAATATGTAATAAGGAAGGAATGAAATTAATTTTTCTTTTCCAAGCAGTAAACTCTGATTGCAAACATCTGTCTGATGTTTGGGGGGTTTGTTTTACTGACTGCTCCATGTGATGTTCCCAAAGTTAATGGGTGAATCAATGAGCAGTTGAGAGAACTATTTCCATTTTATCTAGGCACTTTCTTTTAGCTGTGAGGCTCCATTTCCAGAAGCACAGTGGTTATGGCACTTGCTTTGTTGTACTTGTACTCAGTGCCTCAAAATGGGACTTGCATGTTCAGGGCTGGATTTCAGAGTGGAAACCATAAGCTTCTTGCTTGTATAACCACATTCCAAGGTTATTCTGAATAGCTGAGATAATGAATTTGGTCTTTGTGCATTCTTAAATAGATAGTTTTTCACATATGTGACTCTTTTTTTGCTACAATTGGACGCTTTCCTTGGGAGCTGCCTAATTCCAGGCTACACAGTTTCTGCTTTGTTCCCTGCTCCTATGTCTTTGACAAGAATAACTTAAACAGAGTTCAATATAGGAATTGTGGGCTGCTAAAGAACATATTGTGTTACTGCTTAATGCTGTATAAGTTGATCAGTGGGTAATATAAAGTCTATGTCCTAGCTGTTTTATGATGAAAATATTATTTCAGCAGAATATATGGTAAAGTCATTGAACAATGATCTTATTCTCAGAATGAGGGTACGAGGCATTTTCCATATACCAGAAATTAGTGGAGCTGCTCATTTTGTTATTGCAGGCTTCAAAAATAAAGCTATTTTTAACCTTTTCTAAGCCATTATACTATTTTTTAACTGAAAAACCTGATATCTTATTACTCTCTTTCTATTAGGACCAGCAGAGGTTCCCATGATGTCACCCAATGGATCCATTCCCCCTATTCATGTGCCTCCTGGTTATATCTCACAGGTATGCTTCTTGAAGAATTAAAACCTTTATTAATAAAATAATTAAAAATTTAAAATGCAAAAGCATTGGTCCACGTAGAGAAGTCTACTTAGTTGAAGTTTCATTTAGAAGTTTTAATGAAAATGGTAATACACATCTTCATGCCTCGTGCACTTGACTGATAATACACACAAATTTCACAAGTGACCAGGGATATGCACCTTCACATCCTGGTATTTGTAGTAGATTTGGGGTTTGAGCACCAGCAAAAGCTCTGCACACAGACTGAGCCTATAAATGTGGCTTGGATTGTTTGTGGGAGGGGGAGAAGTCCTTGATGTTGGGTAATGCCTCAAGTTATTGTGTGACAGTCAGAAGGGGTAGGAGACTGTGGAAGTGAGACAAGGAGCCACTGTAGCTATAAAATATGCAGTTGATCCTTGGTATCTTCCCAGCAGAAATCTTGCAGCATACCAAGAACTGGGGTTTTTTTGGTGTGTTTTCAAGAATAAATGTGATTTAACTATGTATTTATGGAAAAAATGGAAAAGGTTTCGCAAAGCTGTTAGGTTTTGGAACTCTTGAGCAGCTACTGCTCTTCTGTGTAAATAACCCCAGATTACCAGTCTGTTCCTTCCATATTCTGCAAAGCTTGGACTCTTTCTGAGGTAAGAGAAAAAAAAAAACCCAACAAACCAGAAGGTTGATATAAGGCATAACAGCTGTGAACAATACAATAAATCCAATAATTTCACCATTTTCCTTGAGTCCTGGACCAAAAGCTTCCTTAAAAGTACATGAAGTATTTCAGATACCCTTGATGAATAGCATAAGAACTTTTGATAGATATAGTTTGGCATCTTGTTAAGCAGAAAATAGATGATGTTCTGGAGTCTGGAGTCTCTTCCCCTCCCCAGGAAACATGTGAGCTTGTGTAATTCTGAAAAATTGTAGATGGCGTCATACTTAAATCCCACAAAATACTGCAATCACTCTGTGGTATTTTGACTTCTGAACAGAGTGAAAACATGCTTCAAGTAAGAGGGAATTTGTTAGCCAGCCTAGGAGAGAGGGCAGGATGTCAGGGTGGTCTTCCTGCTCCTCAGCCCTCCCAGGGGGAGTGGTTGGAGTTTTGAGACAACATTTGCTGCTTAATGCTCCTCATGTTCTCACCTAATTTAATAGACTGGCCCATATCATGCAGAGGTTTATCTAAAGATTTATTCTTCCTTTGAAATAACTTTTAACACCTTTTTAATATTAAAATGTTTATACCTCTCCACCTCTGTGCTGAGATAAATGGTTGGGTATAATTGGAATGCTTTCCAAACCAGAGGAGTGAAAGTCTTCCAGCTGTATCTCTGTCTGAGACCAGTTCTTCTGTAAAGCTTTTTGTGGGGCACCATAATAATTCCACTAAAGAAGCCTTCAAGTATTTTCTTAGCCAGAAAAAAATCCAACCAAAAACCCTCTTCTGAAGCAATTTTTCCAGGGAGCTGGAAATATGTTGTAAAGTTATAGGGGGAAACTCTGTATTCTGCACTTTTCTGCAGCGGAATGTGTGTTCTGTTCTGTGGTGAGTCTCTTGCCTGTCAGACTGCTTCATATTAAATAGGACTTGAAAGTCTGTAGTAATGAAACTAGCTCTTTGTTGTAATAAGTGTCCCTGCCTTATTTGCTATTGCTTTTGTCTGTTGCTTCATAGCTAAACCCAGTCTTTTATGATAAACAATTAGAACACAACTTAAATTTAACATGCCATAAAGCAAATTAATGCACTCTGGGATATGAATCAAAATGTATTTGATTTTATGGTTTGATTTGTCCCCAAAGTGTACATCTAAGAGTCAGGCAGAAAGCAATGCCCCTGCAGAGAAACAACAGTGCCTATTAAGAAAAGGCATGAAATCTTATTTCCATTTTGTTATGCCAAGCCTGTGTGAGCTGTGTCAGCCCTGAATATTACATGAGTTATCGAATGATTGCAACCCTGGATTAAAGGGGTGCTTCATCACCTCTTTTGAAAAATTGGCAGGAGGATGTGAGCCCTGCAAGGTCAGCCCCACTGGAAGCAGCACAAACACAGACTCTGTTTCTAGACTTCAAGGACCACGTTAATAATTGTGACTGGAAGCTGGGCTTGTTGATGTTAAGGAGATGTTCCCAATGATGAGGCTTAGCCAGGGCAGGAAATGATCCAGGAAAATAATAGAAAACAAATACACACCACCAGTTCAAATCTTTTATGCTATGGTTTTGCTCTCAAAAGACCAGCTCTTGAAAGAGCCAGTATTTTGCATTGTCTTTTCAGCAGACAAACCTCTGTTCACCTCTGGCAGATAGGAGCTATCAGATCAGGGTTCATGTCCCTGCAATTCTTTATGGGCTAAGGGTTAGTTAAATATAGACCAGAGGAGAAGTTCCTTGCTGTGCTCGTGGTGGACAATATCTCTGCTGTAAAAGTTGGTTCTGGAAGGTAACATGGCAGAGAAATCTGCATTAAATGTGTGTATGTCAACTATTTTGGCTTCAACACTTAAGTGAGATTAAGGTTTTGGAAGCTAAGGTGTTAAATTTGGGGACATCCTCATGGATTGTGGTTCCTGCTTTTCAGTGTATGTCTGGGAGGAGAGAAGGAGGATTTGAAGTGTTCTAATCAGGAGAACTAGAAAAATGAAAATATCAAAAAGCAGGATCATTAACACGTTTGTTTAGTGCTACTGGCTGAGGACTGCTCTCTCTGAAATAAATCTGAAGCAATTCCCCTTGAACTAGAGAAGTTACTTGTCTGTAGTTGGACATAAAAATTTGGCATGAAACTCCATCTTTGATTTTATTTACAGGTTTGTTAGTATGAGCTCTCTGCCACAGATATTTTAAGACTAAAGGACAAATTTACTGGTTGGACCATGAGGTGCACATGTGTTGAAAAACCTCCTTTGGTCATGGGGTTTCTATGGTCTGAAGTTTTCAATTTGAGCCATGGTCCTGCAGTTCCTGCACCAAGCACATGGCATTTGGCAGAACTAAAGCATAACTTCTGGAAAGAGGAATGTCTTTAAATTACATTTGAAATGGTAGAAAATTTATCCCATCCTTGAAAATCAGGATTTTGGTCCTGTCCCCTAAGAGAGGTGTTCTTCTCCAAAAGCATGTTTGGCTAGCATCAGGTTTCAGTGACAATCTCCTTGTTTTTGTGTGGCTTACTGCTCACAGAGCTGCTCTGGGTGTTTTGTAGACTGCAGTCAATCCTTTAACAGGATGATCCTCATTAAAGCTTTGAACAGAAGGAAGGTTGTGCAGATCTCACATGGAGCAAGCCATAAAGTGATGATCCTTTTGAGTTCATGGGCACTGGTCCTGAAGAACTGTATCATTCTAGATTTGAATTACCCCAACATGCTTGCCAGCATTCTAGATGTTTATCTGTTTTCCACATTGAAGGTATAGATTTAATTTGGTGTTTGATTTAATACTGATGGATTCTAAAGATAGTGATGCAAACTTGCCGCGACTGGCGTGAACGCGAATTGGCATCTTTAAGAAATTAAATGAATAAATAAAATGTTGACATCCAAGTGCCTCGTGGATGAGCTCATTCTGTACTGGTTTTGGGTACAGATTGATTTATGAATGAAGTTTCAAATTAGTTCATGAAATTCATAAAGTATTGGTTGTGGTCCACCCAGTGGCCATGCTCCAGATGTCCTTGCTGAATCTAGCACATTAAATTTAAGTGAAATAAGGGCTGTTTGGGTTGATTTTTTTTTTTTTTAAAGTAAGTGGAAATTACTTGCCTATTACCATATAAACTCATAGAGTAAAGGTGTGTTACAGAATGAGGGTGGTTGTTTCTTTAACTGGATCTCACAAAATATAGATACAATTTACTTGTGCACAATTAACGTGCCTTTTTCTTTAGAGTGTAATCTTAAATTTCAGTGGATAAACATGGGACAACATGGAGCAGTGTGATGTACTTCGAATACGTAAATTATCTCTAGTTACTACAGTGATATCTGCACTGGAAAACAACATTTAAAATGGCATTCCCCAAATGTGGCAACCAATGGGGGAGGCAGTTTTATTGTGTATGAGTAATGCCAACCCAGACTGCCCTGAAAGATCATCACCTACCTCATATAGCAATTAAGCTCCCTAAAATATGGGAAAAAACCCACACAGAACTATGCTATAATAGTATTGTTATTGAGGTGGCATGCCACTTACACCAGCAAGCACAAAAAATACCAACAAAAGACAATCTACCTACTAACTGTTCAAAAAAAAAACCACACAAAATAATGAAAGTTTATCTCTAGGTGCCAAATGACCAGAGATATTTGTTTTCTCTAAATATAAAGTGCTAAAATTAGTAATAGCAATTACTTTTAATATTCCAGTTGCATCTAGAGACCTCAACAGGGATTAGGATTTTGTTGATTGTTGGCACTGAAATAGAGAAAGTTTAGCAGTTTCCAAATGAATTTATGATTTTTGTGACAAATGCTTTTAAGCAGATACAAAGAATTGCAGATTTCTTCTTAAAATAGCAAAGCTGAACCTCTCTGCTAAGTTATGGTTTTTTTTCATTAATGGATCAAAACTGATTTTATCTCTCTTTGATGAACTGAGTGTTGTCTCCCAGAATGGCACTACTACAATCTACTCACTGCAGGTTTTACAAATCAAGGGATATCTCCAGTCTTTATGGCTGCCTATTGCATATAACACATAAATCAGATTATCAACTTGGATTTGTTAATGACAGAACAGTGTATTCAAAGATTGTATGCACAGCTTCAGAAATGTGCATGTATATCAATAATTCCTAGTTTAGAGAGAAAATGCCCTGTAGGATTGGGAAATAAAGTGGGTTTTGCAAGGTCCCCTGTATTTTTGTGTTCATTTGTAATGTATGCACGTGGAATAACAAGAATGCTGTCAGCGTTCCTGGCCTGGGAGGAAACAAATAAAAGATATGAGTGTCTTGGCTTTTCAACTAAAGTAATTTGGAAGGCTGGCTCATCCTTTTGAGTTGGAATAGTTGGTGGTTGTAGGTTCCTCCCAACTGAAATTTTCCATTCTATCCCCTCATCTTTGGCTTCTCTCAGTCCTGTTGATATTTTATAGCTTCATCTAGCAGGGTAATTGTAATTTCATCAAAAAGGTCTTTGACAGGACTCTGAGCTTTACTCCCTGCTTTATAGATGATAGTTCAGGAAGCTGAATCCTAATAATTTTAAATATGGTTTACATTATGTGCTGCTCAGTGTACAAGCCTTCTGTCTAAATCTGTTCCTTAATATATTCATCTTTCACCAGAGCACAAGAGGCACATGTAGCTGGTCTAGATGCAGAGATAAGAGCTTGGAGTTGGCTTTGAGGCTTGGACTAGTTAAAACCACGATGAAAACCTCTCACATCAGGACGTAGGAACTTGCTCTCTCAATTAAGTTACAGCATAATCAGAGTCTGAGAGTTAAATCCAGCATTTCTGTGCACAGTCCTAGATAAGTAGTTCTGTTTTTCAAATATGTGCTAAACGGAAAAGGATTTCCCTCTTTTCCAGGTTTCAGAGAGCAGGTTTGAGACCTGGCAGCAGGATAAGAGATACTGTGGAGCAGAACCAGTAGCAGAGATGGGAAGGCTGAAAATGCAGCAGTTGAAAGGATGTGATAGTCTAAATCTCTGAGATTCAGCTGTCTTTTGAGGAGTCTGTAAAGTCTTTGAAATTTAAAGCTGGCAGCTGACAAATTGCTAGTGGAAGTCGTAAATTTTGAGAGTAGAATCAAGTATGTTAATCCAGACAATTACTGTTTTGGTTACTCAGCAAGCAACGCATTTTTCATGTGGAATGTTACAAGCGACTGAATTAACTTTCTATAGAAAATTGTCTTCTGTAGAGGCCAGCCAAGCCACAGAAACTGTGTGTCCATGGTCACATGCCATGGCTAACGGGCATAAATGCAATAATGTGAGGGCACACATGGCCTGGGGGAGGAATTGGGTCAGCTACTCCTAGGTGGATTTTCCTCTGTGATACCTTGCTCAGCTGGTGCCTGAGGCAGGAGCTGGTGTTTGCTGGAGCAGTTCTGCTCAGGGCTGTGGGCATTGCCCCTGGCAGGGCTGGTCCTGTGGCACAGGTGACACAAGCAGCCTGTGCCATTCCTCTGCTCCAGGGTACAGGTTTTCCTTTGTGGTTTAGAGTAAAAACACTGGGATGTGGTGAGAGCCAGTGGAGTGTGGGCAATCTCAGCAGAGTCTCTTCTGCTGGGGGGGATAACCCCAGCTGATGGTGTGGTAATCAGCTGAGAGTGGCAGCATCTTGCAGCAGGTGCCTCTGGTGCACGTTCACTTATCTCATACAACATATTCATCACAGATACTGCTCCATCTGTGTGCCATCAGTCAGTTAAGAGAAAATGAGCTTTTCAACAACCTGTTTGTTGTATGAAATTAAATGATGCTTCCTTCATGCTTTTCTGTCTCGTGCATGCCAGCATACAGAGTCAAAGGGATAATAATGGTTCTTACGTGGTTGTATTTTTTAATTTAAGAAATGGCAGAAGTGTTTTGGATGAGCTTCAAGAAAAGCTTGGTTCCTAAGTCTGGATTGAAATTTGGCTGGTTGACTGTTCTCCAGAAATACAACTCTGGAAAATTTATAACCTGAAAAATGTTTTCCAGCCTAAGCACATTTCCACCTTCCTACATCTGTTTTTACATGCTTTGACTATGGCATTAGGGGCCAAGTTATGCATATCCCAGAGCTGATTTGTGTGGATGTATAGACCAGCTCTGTAACAGAAACAAACCCTCTGCCCTGTGATTTGTCCTGAGCAGCTACCTGTTATGAACAGAGCAGCTCCTTTGCAAAGTAGGCCAGCACAGCAGGTTCCTGCAGAGTACGTCTGTGTGCACACACACAGCCTCTCCACAACAGCAGTGCCAGCTGCTTTCCAACGTGTTACTAACTCCATTCTCAGGGCGCTGTCAAAATCCGTGGTAGAAATTTTATGGGCAGAATGTAAGGTCAGTCCCAAAGAGTAGGCTTATTTTGGTGCTTTGTGTTCCTTTTTCAATTGTTTTCCTCCCTAAATGCAGGTTATTTATTCTGTCCCTTAGCCCACATAGTTATCACTAGCAGCAGTACAGCTCCCAGTGATTAATGTGGATATCTGAGTCTCCAGGAAAAGCCACATCACCACCGCAGTTATTTCTGCTGATATTAATTTTAGAATTGTGTTTATTCACAAAGCTAAACCCCATGACCAACTGTTTTGCAGTGGGAAACAGTAAAAAAAAAGCTGTAAACAGTGCTGTTTTAGAGGTGTGCCTGGTTCAGATGCTGCCTAACGTGCTCCTTTCTCTGCAGGTGATAGAAGACAGCACGGGCGTCCGGAGGGTGGTGGTGACGCCGCAGTCTCCGGAGTGTTTCCCTCCCAGCTACCCCTCGGCCATCTCACCAACCCATCACCTACCCCCCTACCTGGCACATCATCCCCACTTCATCCACAACTCCCACACAGCGTTTTACCCTCCTGTCACTGGACCTGGGGACATGCCACCGCAGTTTTTCCCACAGCATCATCTTCCCCCAACAATATATGGAGAGCAAGGTGAGCTGGGAGGAAGGGACTGGGACTGGCCTTTCCCACTGTGTTCAGCAAGGTTTAAGGGCTGGGGGAACCAAGAGTAGGAATGAAATGGAGAACTCAGAGAGTGGCTTTGTTACATGGATGGAGCCTCCTTTAATATCCTGAGTGGGGGGCTGTAGCTATCCAGAGTATCCATTTTTATTTTGTCGACAAAGACAAAACTGTTTTGGGCATGATATTTTCAAGGTTCACACTCAAAGTGAAGTGTGAACTTCTTTTCTTCCAAAAAGAAGGATTGAATTATAAAAAAAATTGGGAAATACTGTGATCCCTGGAAGCTGAATAGCCTTACATTAAGACAGAGCCATCCTTGGAGGGGGAAGTGAGGATTGTATTTAATGAAGTGTATCCAAAGACTGTGCATGATATTTATGATAATTCTCAAACTATTTTAAAGATAGTTTTAATTCCCAAAGCTTCTATTTCATGTTGCACTTCTGTCCTTAGGCAGCACAACTGACACGATTGTTAAGTCTATTTATACTGGGAAGTTAAATTGCATGTAATCCAGGGTTGGCAGCTTGGAACCAGCACATCTCAGCTTGTTCTGTCCAGTCAGGCCCTGAGGAAGAAAATGCTAAACTGCTCTCAACTTACAAAGGATTTTTCCAAAAGATCAGTTCTGTCTGGACTTTTGCTTGTAATCTGTGTTCCTGAAACACAAAGACTGAAAAGGAAGGGAAAAACATCACCCTAATAGCAGTATTTTACACACTCATCCAAAGTAAAATTCTGTCATCAAAGGAGCACAGTTAATACAAAATAATTGCAAAAAAAAAGGTTTTCTTTCAAAAATCTCCAGGATCAGCTGGAGTACTTTCATTTGGAGATGGCCAGGAATTTGGTTTTCTGGGGGGAAAAAAACCCCTCAGTGATTTTTGTTGTTCCAAGTTAACGCGGGTGAACCGTTCCGTTTCAGAAATCATACCACTATATGGGATGTCCAGCTACATCACCAGGGAAGATCAGTACAGCAAACCACAGCACAAAAAACTCAAAGACAGGCAGATTGACCGCCAGAACCGCCTGAACAGCCCTCCCTCCTCCATCTACAAGAGCCATATAGGCAGCTGCACGACGGTGTACAATGGTTATGCCAAGAGCCACAACGGGGCCAGCAGCGGCGGCGGGGGAGCCCCGGCCCTGAAGAAACCAGAGCGCAGAGCAAGGAGCAGCCCAAAGTCAAATGAACAAGACCCACATGGTAAAAAGAGGGGGTTATTTATTTATTTTTAATTCCTTTTTATTGCACCTTTCTGGCTTGTGACCTCCTCTGTGTGGATCCAGTGGCAGTGCCAAGAAACACTCCCACCCACGCGTTAATACGGTGTGAACTCAAATCCGAGCGCTGGGCTTGCTAGGCTGTGTTTGTTCTGTAAGGTGAAGCCAGTGCCTCCCCATCTTTTGTGACTGCTCCCTTGGTAGATGCAGCATCGTTCTCTTTTTATCTGTTGGAAGCAGAAATGTGTTTTTATGGATTTTTTCTTGGTTTTGTTTTGCTTTTCGGAGAGGCATCTTGGCGTGTCGCAAAAATCTTCATGGACAATTAAGCTATAACCAAAATCTGACTCCTAGGAACTACTATTTTGTATATTCTAGGTTAACCTAGTAAAGTTATTAGCATGCTATTAGAGGTGATGACTGAGAAACCAAGGGGTTTTTATGTGAAAATTCAGTGAAAGTAAAGTTAGTTGAAAACAGAACTGAGAAGAAATTTCCTAATGTTAGCCATTGGAAATAGTGGTCAAATAAGTCTGGCTAATTTTGAAATAATTTTCTTCAGCATTTTCAGAGACTTGCCATTTAAAACTTTAGATGAACAGCCCAATGCTTTACTGTAATCAAATCTCATTCATCACAAGCCATTCTGCACACAGCCAGTTCTACCTAAATTTAGTTTAATAACTTGTTATATAATCCCTTATACCTACCTGCCTTTCTCCTCTCTGCTTGTCTCTTTGCTGACTGCTACAGCAGCAGCTGCCTGAACAAACTTTGATGTAGTAACCAAAGCAGCATGTCCAGAATATTCATAATGTAGCACACTCTGAACTATCTTGAGTTAATTTATCCATAAAACACAGGTTGTCCATTATCTATCTATAGTGTATATTTATATGGCTCTGTACTTTTACATGTGAGACATAACTGAAAGAAATAGTCATGAAAATTAACTGTATCAATAGCCAAAGAGGGGGAAAAAATGCTGCTGGCATGGTAAGGAATGAGGATTTGCAGACGTGCTTCAGGGTCTTTAGAATTAGCAGGGAGCTGTATTTGGGAATGCTGTAATCCAAGAAAATGAATCACTGCATTAGACTTTCTAGTTATTTCTTGCCAATTAGCTTATGCAAACTTTAGTATTCTTATTTATGTTTAGGTGTTTATTTGAGGTGGAATACATTAGGTGTTTGAAGCATGTGTATGAAAGACCTGGAAAAAAGTACAGTCTTACAATATCAGTTCAGTGGGTACTGAGCCAGCCTGGCTGTTCACTTCTGAAATAATCTAGAATCATTTAAAAGCATCTTATCCAAGGGTTTCCTGCAACCCTTGCATTTGTTGTATTCTTTGCCTTGGACTGGTCTGCTGTGCTGCAGCTGAAGAGCACGAGGGCTTTGAAAATGCCAAGAAAATTGATGGAGTCAAGGCTACAGCACGTCCAGTCCTGCCAGCCAGAGAGTGCCTTCAAACTGGGGACAGCAAGGGATAGAGTCCTCCCCCAGCTGTGGAAAAGCCCCTAACAAGAGGCTGTGCAAATAAGCACCCCTTGTCCCACCCTCCTGCCTTTTAAAATTAGGTTCTGCATCTGCACACAGAAGTGGCAGCCCTGGAGTTGCATCAACTACTCTGCAGCAAGTCCATGGTCAAAGCAGGAATAGGAGAATTTTTTTCATATTAAAAGGAAAAAAATAAAAGATAGTGTGGGCTCAAATGTGAGGTTTTTGACATCAGTGTATTATTATAGTCATACATGTAAACTCACATTCAAATTTCTGTAGAAAGGTCACAGAGGTTTCTTAAAGGCTCTCATGAAGCAGGTCCCTGAAATAAGTTCCCACTTGATATTTACAAGCTTCTAATGCTTGTTTTTCTGTTGCTTTATATTTACCTTCTCGGTTTCTTCTTCAATTATTTGGGGATTTATTGATGAATATCTGACTAACCTGTCCATCAGGTAATTGGGGTGAGAGTTAACAGCAGTCTGGGCACAGTTGCTAATTTGATTTATGCTAAGTGACAGTTTTTAGAATAGCCAGAAAAAATGAATGTGTCAGTAGCAAAGGGGTTTAAACTTACAGGTTTTGTGGATGTGTATCTGTTCAAGCCTGCTAATAGTTAAAAACTTGATGGTGCTGTGTGGCTGCTTCCAAAATTGCAGAATAGCCTGGAAAACCTATTTTTAGATACATAAATATATAAAAATGTGGGTATATATATATGTATAAAACTTGTGGATAAGTCTTTATTTAGAAAACCTCTTAACCAAAAAACTCTTTAGGAGGGGAGTAGGAATGTACAAATTTGCAGTAAAACTTGGAGTAAGGTGAAGGAGAGCTGGAGCTGAGGGCTTTGTTTGCGTGGATTTTTGAACTGGGATTGTGATATGCTTGATGGCCTATCATTTCCTATCTGGCTGTGGGGTGTGTGTGCTCCTGCAGTGGAACTGGCTTCTTTGGGTGTTTGGATGATGGAGCAGTCCCAGGATCCAGCTGCTGGCAAGGGAGGGGGCTTTAGGAGCCCCAGACACAGCTGGAGCAGGCGCTTGCACAGGCTCAGCTCTGCTTGCTGCAGAGAACAGCCTGTGTCAGTGCACAGTGCTGCAGCCTGACAGTGCTTGCTGTCCTTAGGGATTGGGCTGGCTGCAGCAAAGTCTGGGAGATGCCTGAGTGCTGGAAGTGTGGGTGGGAGCTCACCAGGGGCACCTCTCCCTGCAGTCCCAGCTGCTCCTGAGCTGATGCTCAGAGAGGCAATTGCAGTGTCTGCTGTAATCAGCAGGGACAGATGATGCACACAGGGGATTTGTGACAGGGAAAATGGGAGTTTCTGTGTTTGGATCTGCTGCCCCCGTGCTTAAGGTGATGCTTGTCCTGCTCCTTGCTTTTTGGTAGTGATTTCTCTGAGGTGTGTGTTACTCCTTCCTTAGCACAGCTGCTCTGCTGGGGCTGAGGTTTTTACAGGGCTGCAGGAGCAATAAAGGGGCTGGAACATCTTACTTATCAACACAGGCTGAGAGGGTTGAGCCTGGAGAAGAGGGGAGACCTTAGAGCCCTTTGAGAGGTTACAGGAGAGCTGGAGAGGGGCTTTTGACAAGGGCATGGAGTGACAGGACAGGGCAAATGGCTTTAAACTGAAAGAGGGCAGGGTTAGATGGGATATTGGGAAGGAATTCTTCCCTGGGAGGGTGGGGATGCCCTGGCACAGGGTGTCCAGAGAAGCTGAGGCTGCCCCATCCCTGGGAGTGTCCAAGGCCAGGTTGGATGGTGCAGGGAGCAGCCTGGGACAGTGAAAGGTGTCCCTGCCTGTGGCAGGGGCTGGAACAAGAGGAACTTTTAGGTCCATCCCAAACCATTCTAGGATCATGGGAATTACATTGAAGAAAATGTCCAGCGTGCAATGCAAGGACAACTCAACCCTTTTCCCTGAAAAATCACAATATGTCTAATATTTAACTTAAAAATATACTTTTCCATCCAAATCTATTCTCATTTCATGTATTATGCTCATGCAATTTGAGTAACTGCTCAAGGAAAATTCTGCCATGTATCAATAACTTCCACCTTCCTTCCAATATTAAAAGGAAGGGTTCCCCAAAAATCTGCTTCACCACTGGTATAAGAAATGGGGTTATAGATCATCAATTCTGAATGTGATCAGTACTGAAATTAAGTAAATTACTCTGGATTATTGTTAAATTATTGTTCAGTTACCTCTCCAGTTGTGGATCCAGCCTCTGCACCTCTGTACAGCATGATGGGACATTAAAAATAAGTTGGTGCTTCTATAATGCACCCTTATCCCAGAGTGGTTTTATAACAGCAACATCCTCTTTTTACTAGGACATTTACAGTTTCAGATTGGGAATATAAGTGCAATTCTGACCTTTTCCATTGACTGCATCATGCTGTGTTGGGTGGTGCACTTGTAAATAGAGATATCTAGTTATGGTGGAAATAGGCTGTTTTGAGGCAAAAAAAAGGAAACTGATTGCTTATAATTGACTGAAAATTTAGCAATTCTTCTGAGTGTTTCTGGTAGGATGATGGATGATGTTTTGTACAGGTAGAAGGCTTGGAGATATGATACTGAGATTCTGATTTAAAATCCATATTGGAGCTTTTCCACAGAGCTGCTTTACAAACTGAATGGGACAGGAGGGAGCAGGGTTGGGTTTTTTGTGGGTTGGGGTTTTTTTTGTAAAGGAGCTTTGCCATGTAAAAAGAGCTGTAGGCGGAAATCCTGTCCCATTCATGCTGTCCTTTATGAATTTCAGTCTGAGTCACTTCCTTCTCATGCACTCAGTGGCTCCCTTCTTGGTCATGCAGTGATCTGGTAGTTCAAGAAGTTCTGTGTGTGGCTGAAAGTGCTGTGGGAACATAAGCAGTTTCAAGCATTCTGACAATGCTTTTGCCTATTTCCTTATAAAACATCTCTTTTTCCTCTCTTCAAATGAGATAAAATCTTTTTTGTTTTTTTAATCCTTTTTGAAGTTTGAAGAGCTTAAGACAGCCGAAAGTAAAACACTTGAAATGGGTAAAAGTGGGAAGTGGGTGATGGGTTGTTGTGTGCATCCTGTGCAGGAGCTGGGTGGGAGCTGGGTGCCAGAACAAACAGACCCAGCCTGGGCAGGGAGCTGCCTCCAGGCTGGTCTTGTGTTCCTTTGTGAAAGCGTTCCTGAAGAAGGTTTTGTCCTCATTTGGGAAGGTCTGGCTTCAGATCTTCTAGCCCAGGAGTGTGATGAAGATGATGCTGAGGAGGAGCCTCCAAGCCTGAACACATCCCCTCCTCCAGCAGCATCCAGACCTGGCAGGCACCAGGGAGGGTCGAGTCCTGTCCAATCCTTTGGTGCCCACTCACTGACCTGTTGTCTGTGAACTCATCTCATTCAGTTTTGAAAAGCACATTTGCTTTTCCAGTGAGGAACACTGAGTTTGATGTGCACTTCACTGCTCTGTGGCATTGATGTGCATTACACGTGGAGAAGGGAGGAAAAAACATGAGAATCAATTAATAGTTCAAAGAGTTGTTGCAGACTATTGACAGATCATAAACTTCCTCAGAAGTGTTGCTTTCCTGTTGTGGAGGTTTTGTAAATCTGATTTTGTGCACTGATGCAGCCTCCAGCTACTCTGAAAGGTGGAAACCATGGTTTCAAATTCCTGCTACTTGAAGTTTCTCAGGAGGTGTGAGTAGCTCTGTGTGCTCATTTCTTTGAGGGCAATGCATTGTGAATACACAGAAAATGGCCTTGGCAAGAGAACTTCCTGACAATGGTGCTTTTAATTTGAAAACATTTTAAATTAAGTGCTTAATTTGGCAAAGCTGAAGTTCTGAGGTGAAGAAGTACCCTCAGGTATCCCTGAATGGGGTGGGATGTGCTCTGCAAGACTGGGTGGTGTATGAAAAACCAGAGCTGAGGTGTTCTTGGTACAGCCCCATCCTGTTCTCTCTCAATCTTCCATGTAGCATTTAAATATACTTAGGAAAAACGTGTGTTTTTTTTCTATTTTTGTTTAACTGTATCAAGTTGTTTTAATCCAGAGCCTGTGAATTAAAGGTAAATTGTAGGAGCTGTGATTCAGTGCAGACAGGAACAAGGCGAAGTTCCTCTTCTTACTCATTCTAGATCCTGTCAATTCTTTTCTATTTTGGTCCTGAATCCATTTGCTTATTGAGTCATAAATTTATCTGTGCCTGTATATCCTATGGATTTAAAAGCTTAAAAGAATAGGTTCATCACTTTTGGTCCAATTAAGCAAAAAGGCTGAGAAACACTGGCAATACATGTAAATTTTATGTTCTTTTAGCCAGGAACTGATGATTTGGTACATGCTAATAGACATTTGTTACACCAATGTAGAAATGTTCTGCAGACAAAATTGGTCATAAACGTTTTTTCTACTTCCATACAAAGTACCTCTATGTTAAATGCAGCTTCTCTGGTGTCCCTAAATGTACTTGCTTCTATAAAATAAGGAGTTTCAATAAGATTGTCTCCTGAAAACAACCTGTCAAAACTGACACAGTGATTTTATTAATAACACTGAAAAAAAACCACACAGAACAGTAAAATATATCTGTCAGGTTGAGTGAATTTTAGTGTTATACCAAATAATGCAACATGAAACATAATATTTAGTGGAACCAGAGGCATGAGGAATCTTGAGAGGATAGATCAGCATCATACATGAAATCTAAATGGTGTTACTGTTCCTACTGCATTTTTAAATAGTTTTAGCCATTAATACTACTTGTCTGAATTCTTCAGACTTATATCTCATTAGAAATAGATTTTGTGTGCTCTGTGTTGTTTTCCTGTAAGTTCATGAGAGGAAATAGGATGCATTAATTAGGGCATAGTCTAAACTTGAGAAACAAGTGTTCATTTGAGACACCCAGAATTTCCACTGTGATATTCTCGTCCCTTGACCTTATCTCCCACATCATGACTGAGCTTGTGCTTTTGTTTGTTTCTATTTGGAAATATGCCTGCTTCTTCAACAGTCTTTATCTTTGGTATTTTCTCTAAAATAATAGGCTGTGAATTGCTCATTTGGGCAGTAAACAAAGTGATTATGAGTGTCAGATACACAGTTGTGTACCAGCTTGAGCTCCATTAGCTGGGCCACACAGATTCTCACCAAATAATATTTTTGCCTAATAGTCACATGAAATAACCACTTAAGTGAGCTTTATATAGACTGATGGCTGTATTAGAAACATATTGCAGGGTTCAGGTAGAGTACATTCCCAAGTTCTGGGTGGCTGCAAGAATTTATCCAGATCAGGTTTAATTTGTGACTTTTCTTCTGCAAAAACAATGGCTAAAATGTTTACCCAGCACCACTGAAATACACTCTGTTGAGGCAGAGAAACAAATCTATTTCCTCTGCTGTCTTGAAGCTTAACTTAAATCATGGGGGCTTTGATGGAGAAGGGTAAAAGCTAAATCTCACACATGGTGTTGGAAAATAAGTCCATGCCCAGTGCCCTCCCTGTCTCTGCCATAGCTTTGCCCATTCCAAACCCAGCAGTGTTTTGCTTTGAGCTGCCTGTGGGTGCTTCCTTCCTTCTCAGGCATCTTGACCAACTCTTTCCCAGAAGTTGCCTGTGTGCAGATAATTTCCAGGAATTCGCCAGCCTGTGAAATCTTGTCTGCATGTGACCTGTCACAAACAGGGAGGTATTCTCTTGCTGTATCCATTCTGCAGGAACAAACCCAAAGTTTATGCAGCACACTGCTTTGTTAGCACAGAGTTCTGCAAGCTGGGAAGGGCTGGCACAGGGAGAGAGGAGATACACTCTATTTTTATGCACTTATCTTGAAAGACTAAAGAACCAGCTTCATAGCTTTGGCACCAGAAGTTGTAGATAACAGATTCTCTTCATCAGCAAAGTGGGAGCATCTCCTAATTTAATTGCACAATATTCTCCCATCTTCAGTGTCAGCTGTTTTTAAAGGCAAATGGAAATGCCTCAAACTTGGTTTTGTTCAGACCTTTTGTAGCTAAAAATGCAAAGAGAGCACCAGGGCAGTGTGGATATGAATGGTCCAGCATGGTTATGAGGTGGTCTGGGTGTGCATGGCTCTGAGCCATCCATGGAGCAGAATGGGTCACCACGGCTCTGGTTACAATTTTCAGTCCCATCACAGCAGCTGTGACAAAATAAATGTTATTAGAAGCTCCCTAATCTTCCTAAGTGTGCCAACTACAGGAAGCACAGCTCAAAGTCCACTGAGGAACATGTAGGGCATGTCTAGTAAAGAGTGAGGGAATCTGGCTCCAGGGCTCATGTTTGACCTTATTAGGGCTTATAAACCTTCTTGTCAGTGGCTGGTATTTCACCTCAAAGCTGTTTTTCCCAATCCTGATTAGTTTCTGTAGGCTCTCATATTTTTATTCCCATCTGCTTTATCCCTCCCTTGCCTCATTTTGCCAGCAGGATCTCCTTGGCAGGGCAAGCTGGATAAACTGTCTGCTCCATCATTTATCAGGAAGTCAGTGCTAAATGACGTAAGGCACAACCTCTTCCCCCAGAGGATCTTCATATTATCTCAAGAATTTGCAGCTTCTGCTGCAACTGACAGTCAAATCCAGAAGACTGAAATCTGAACCTTTTTCCTAGGAGTTTATATAATTTATGGATACCCACCCAACAGCAGGAAAAAAAAAAGTACGAAGTACATTTTCATCCTGCTTAAGTGCTCACTGATTAAATGCCTGTGATGGGGAGAAGAGTTACACCAAGATTTCAGAGCTTCAGAGCAAGATAAGCAGTGTATCCTCACCAGTGAGGAGGAGATAACATGGACCACCGACAAAGGAAGGGAACTGTGTTTCCCTTATTTGGCAATATCTGGGACACTGGGCCAAAAGGGAGGGGGTATTTATAGGGAAGAGGTAGAACATTTCCTCCCTCCAGACTATAAAAAACAAAACACGTTTAAGTCTAATGATTTAATGAACAACACTTACTTGTATAGCCAGATGTTCTGAACAATGTCCGTCTGTATTTCCAGCTGGATTTGCAAAGGTGGTGAAATAAAATTTCATGTCCCCCCAAAGTTAATGGGATTTGTTTACTGAACTCTCTTAGGCTGTGCTTCAAACCCCATTGGTTACTCTTCCTTTTCTGAGGAAGGGTGGAATTTGATTTCTGAAGTTTTTGTGACCTTCATTATATTTGCTTTTAAGGGGAGGAAGAATCTTAGTGCAGGGTAATGCTTTGAGTGTTACAGTTAACAGAAAGGTTAAACACTGTTTTAAAATGAAGCAGCCATTTCAATTTTCTCTAAGGTTTATTATAAAAGATGTTGTCCTGAAGCTTGAGTTTGGTTTTTGTGTGGGGTTTTTTTTTTCTTGTTTTTCTTTTCCCCTCTAAGGAGCTGTACTTAGAAGCAGCTGCTTTGATTTACTGCAATTCATGTGACTTGTGCCTGAATTTCATCTCAGCAATGAAATCCAGAATGAGCTGAAATTCCTGTAGCTTTGTTGAATCCTCCCCAGCAAGCAGTAATCAGGTGGATATTTTTGTGAAATATTTTAAATATTTGGAAGGTTTCTTAGGGGTGAAACTGGTTATGCCAATATCCAAGATCACATTTTGGCCTAGTCCCATAGAGGACTGCTAATTGCCCATGCACTTCTTTCAGCTCACTGGCAGGAAGTTGGTACAGACATTATAAATCAGGTTTTTTAAACATTCTTGAACTCATTCTTCCCATCTCAGGTATGAGAGGGCACAGATAAGATTACATCAGCCTTTTTGACTTCTGCATTTTATAAATTTAGCCCCCAGTCTTTATTAAACCTTCTGTTTAATATCCTTCTAGCTCATATATAGTCATAGTTCATCCTTCAGACATGACTGCAAAACAATTTAGGCTGGGATTGCTTGAGTCAGTTGATTGTCATCTGTCATGAGGAAGATAATTTATTTCTGTTCTGCTGTCAATCTGGAGGTGTTTGGGTTGATTTAAAGAAGGGAGGGGAAGCTCATTGCCTTCCCCCATCTCTGAGCTGTGGTGCCTGGGCTGAGTGGAAAGAGATGTTTTTTGGTTTCTGGGATTACTGTGATCTCCTCCACCACTCATTGCAATTTCATTGTATCATACTTTTCATCTGGAAAAATAGGTCAGTAATTTACTGTGGTGACAGAAGAGCTTAGGTTGGGGTTCATTCAAAGAATGTTGTAACTGCAGCCCCTCACTAGGTTGCCACTGAAAAATCCCAGTGCAGGCTTAATGAAAAATCTTTGCCTTTCTAGCACCATGATTTGGAATGGTTGTATTAAAAAAAAAAAAAATTAAAAAAAAAAGCCCAAACTTTTTTCCAGTGGACTCTAACATCTTTTAAAGATGTGCAAATAGTGTAAGTAGGTGAATAGAAATAAAATTTCTGCTTTAAATTAAATGCTTAGACAAAAATCAAGAGCAGTGAAAAGATGAGACCTACTCTACTTCTATCCTGTTTTAGGGCAAGTTTTCCCTGCTTACTTTCTAGAGTAGAATAGAATAGAATATTCATCCACAGTAGAGGATGAATAGCTTGCTTTGCTCTCTGTTCCTGAGACTGAAAGAGTGGTTATTGCTCCAACCCAGCATCCCAAAGCTTTGCATTTCCCACCATGAAATCTAAAGGAGGCATTTCTTCTTTGATTCAGGCAAGGCTGAGCAGTTGTGTTTGAGGGCAAAATTTGGCCTGCAGTTATTTTCTTAATTTTTTTTTAGTTCATGATGGGTTCTGCTGTGCCTCTGCATTGAGGAGTGCTCTGCTGCCTTCCTATTGTTGTAGCAAACTTGGTGGCTTTATGAGGTTCACTGCCAAGGAAGTTGTTAATTTTGGCTGAGGTGCTTTGTTTAATCCCCAGCAAGTTTGGAACTCCTATGGAGTCTGTTTTGGCTGTGCTGTGTGATTGTTTTTCTGTGCAAATATGCAGTTCTGCAGGTTATTTTGCTAGTTTTGTGTTTGATCAGGAAAATGCTCTTATTGTGTAATAGGCAGATTAGCAAAATGTTTTATGGCCAGAATTGCCTATGGTCATACTTTTGAATGTCAAGAAAGAGTAAGTTTTGTTTTGTGTTCAATACTGGTGCCATTGTCCCCCTACACTGGGGATGGTATTTCAGAGAAAAATATTTCCTCACTGGCATGGGGCAGCAGACACAGGATTTTAAAAGGCACTTTACAGTGGTACACTGGAGACTTGTCACTCTGTTCTTTGAGGACTGTGCTGTCCACCTCAGTTCTTGGACAGTGCAGGACTCACCTCTGCCCCAGCAGGGCTTGGTGTGGCTGTCCCAGCAGGGACACTGAAGAGTGACAAAGCCATGCCTGTGGTGGGATGCAGTGCAGCTCTCAGTGACCTAGCTGGGAAGAGAAGACTAATCCTTGGTGCTGTCAGACTTGTGCTTTTTGTCAGTGCAAGGAGGAGTTCTGAGCCTCCTTTCACTGTGTTCATGATGCTCGGGCTCCTGCTTTGCCTGGCTGTGACAGTCAGGTGCCAGGACTGAGGGACTCCTTTCTTTTGGAGGGGAAATCTCTCTGTAAATGCCAGATGGTGTAACTTCATGGCTGGTGTCAGACATCCTTTTGAGCCAGTTTCACATTTTAGGAAGCATGGCTGTCTCATGCTGCTGACCATCCCCTGCTCCTGTTTTTAGCTGGGGAAGCCTGTGGAGTTTTCATGGCCCTGTTACCTGGGGCAGCCTGGGGTGCTGCTGACAGCAAGGTGCAGCTCTGCAGAAGTTGCATCCCTTCCTGAATCACCACTGGGTTCCTCAGCCTGGAGAACAACCCTTGAGTGTGGCAAAAGCTGGACAGGCAGTCACAGGGAATGAGGAGAAGTGAGAGGGACAAAGCATGAAGCACAGAAATAAATGGAAGGAATTAAGCATAAGGAAATTCCATGCATCCCAACTACTGAACAAAATTCTGAGGAGTGTGAAGAACATCATTGTTCCTAGGAAAAGGTTAGTGTTTTTTGGTAAAGTTTGTAATGAGAACAAAATATCAACCTTCTACCTGTAAAGTGGGAGTCAGGAGCTCCAGGAATGTTTTAGGCAGGACTTTCAGTCTCTTTATGAAATACTTGACCAAAAGATGGAGGGGTGGACACTGCTTGGTTTATCTGCAAAGCTTTTATTGTCTTCCCAACTCCACATAGCGTGCGAGCTGCTGTAACAGCATAGCAGAAGGGAAGCTGCCGAAAATAAAAAGAAAAAATATTTTAACAGAGAAAATAAAATAAAGCAGGTCAAAATGATGAAAAGAGAGCGCTCCAAGAGGAGGTCCTGTGTGTAAGTGGTTTGTTGTTCCAGCAGATTCAGCTTGGGCTTCCTCTGTTTCTGTGGGTTATGTCATTGTTTGGTTTGGTGTTCCTTCAAACCCAGCCAGCTGCAGCCATCCCCAGTGCCCTGCCTCTGTTATCTGCTCTGGGAGATGTACAAAGCGCTCGCTCGAGATGTCAAATGGATGTGATGGAGATGGGGGGCTGCTGTATTTTACTAAGAAAGCCTTTTCTGCCTTCTAATGGACCAACTGTGTGTTCACAGTAGGAATTCACTTAGATCTCCAGCCAGTAAAGTAGGAGTTGTTTTTGCTGTCTTCCAGCAGTAGCAGCGAGGAAGCAGAGAAAAACAAACCCAACAAGTCACTTACCCTCCATTTGTCCCTTGCATCCAGCCTTTTATTTCCCTTGCTGGTTGCTACTGATCTTATTTTCCTTCCTCCATCCCAATGAAAAACATAGATCCAAACAATAATGGGGGGCAGGGAGGATTGGGTGCCCTTACATTTATTTTTAAAACACTTTTTAGCCCAGGTGACTTCATTATGTACATCTGAATGCTTCTACATCTGATCCTGAGCCATGTGATAGGAAGTGCCTTTGGTTAGAGAAGGATGAGCTGTGGATTTGCACTCCAGGTATTTTGGAATATCCTGTCCATGCACAATATGATACTGAAGCAGACAAGGTGAAACTAGCAGGTCAATAGATATGGACTGTGGCCAGGACATCTCTGAAGTGTGGGATTAAATTCATGCCTAAATCACAGCAGTGTTGAGGCAAAGCACCTCAGTCATCCTTTGCTTTATTCTCCCAGTGAATCAGGATGACTAGAGATTTGATTTTTCTGATTTTAGATCTGAAAATGTGCCTTTTTGTTGTTGTTGTTCTGGGCTTTTTTGCCTTTTTTTTTTTTTTTGTTTGAGATTGTTTTTGAGTGGGTTTTTGTTGTTGTTGTTGTTGTTGTTTTTGGTTTTTTGGGTTGGTTTTTTTTGTTTTGTTTTTTTTTTTTTTTTTGTTATCTATATATGGTTTGGTCTTTAGGGATAAATAATGAAGGCTAAGCTCCTAGACATTAATTAAGGTATGGTAGCAGGAGAAATCAGATAGCAACAGTGGGAGAGCACTTAGAAATGGAAAAATTGTGGTACACTCATGCACGGCAATTTTTAAAGAACTAGAACACGTTTTAACAATTGTATCTAAAGTTGGATAACATCAATCTCTCTACCTTTGTCAGGGGAGGCATACTTGTGTTTTATCATTGATGTTTCTTATTAGCTTTCATGTAATGAACAGAAATTTGAAATATTTAACATTTAGAAATCTCATCCAGGCTTAATTAATAATCTTCCTTGGTGTATTATGGGTTCACATGGTGTGATTGACTGTTTTGAATAGAAATATTTTTTTTTTTCACAAGGTTTTTATTCTGAAGGGCTCCCTGTTCTGCCCAGCATGGAAGTGGTGCTGGGAAGAGTTTTTTTTAAAGCCCTGTGTGTTCAGTGTGACACTGGATTTGCCCTTCCCAGTGTCACATCTGCAGCCTGGCAGTTTATCCCTGACCCTGCCCTGTCCTGGGCTGCCTCCCTGACAGACTGGAGAGCTGCATCAAACTGGATTAGGCAGGAATTTGTCCTAGCTCTAATTTTATTCAATATTTTCATTAAGGGCTTGAAGGATGGAATAAGGATTGAGGCTTATTAAATTATAGTCCATATCAGGCTCTGATAGGGTTGAGAGTGCTTGATGGGTCAGGGAATGATGACAAGACAGGAGGAGAGCTCTGTAATGGCCTTCAAAGAAGTTTGATCAAGGCAGGAGCCATCTACTGCACTGCAGCTAGTTGTTCTCAAACCTGCTGGTTTTTGAATGAGGTGGTAGTTCTGGGAGGAATAGGAGATTACAAACACCAAGAGTCAAGTTATTCTGTAGACAAAGAAAGGAAAATTTCTAAGCAACCTCTGTAAATGGGCCCTTGGATTTGGTGCTGCCAGGACCTCAGCTGGCACTTGATGGGCAGGGCTGTGCCACATCCTCAAAAGGATGGAAACCAATGTAGAAAACGTGGCAGAGGACAGCAGCAGGTGGGGTCTCTTACAGACAGGAATGGAGAAATGAGCTTGTTTTGTTAAAGGAATAAATTCCTGCAAGTGTGTGGAAGATGGCAACAAAGGAAGGGGTGATGAGCTCACCTGGGGCAGATGTGCAGGAAAGAAGGAATAGGTTTCAGATGCAGCAGGGAGAGTTGAGATGATCTTCCCTGTGATGAAGAGTTAGATGCTGTGGTAGTTCTCCTAGCTAAGAAGTTTGGAGATTACCATGACCATGGGGCAGTAATTTATTTGTCATTTCTTTTGGAAAAATGGGCCAGGGAGCCATCTCAGAGAAGTGGTCTGGGTGTAGATGATCATGTCTCAGTGCAGGAGGATGGACTTTGTGGCGGTGTCACATCCCCTCTGGTCCTGGGACTCGGCTGCTGCGTGACATCTGCAGCTCTAGGTTTGTTCTTATACAAGGAGCTTATTAACTTACATTTCTGCAATTCCCTGAAAGTCTCTAGTGTTCTTCTTGGTGTCTTAAGCTTTGACACGGGCAGGCAGCTCACAAAGGAGCTGGGCTGTGTTTTGAAGAGCTCATTTTCTCGGGGGCTGTAGGTTGTGCTGTACGTGACTGATGAAAGATCTTTCCCAGCATTAAAGCCGGTCACAGCCCCGATAAATCTGGAACAAATTCTGAGAAAGCATGTCATGTTATGACTGGCATATCTGTGAGCATGGAGCTCTGCTTGAGAATTAGACTCAGAGTGTGCAAAGTGCTAGTGCTGATGTCATTCCCTTGGAATGGAAAGGCTGTTGAAACAGTAAATACTTTCTGTGGCCAGAAGCTAAGTCTTGAGCTGGACCTTTTCCTCTCTTTGAAGGAAAGAATGCAGAACAAACCTAAAATGTGTATTTGCAATGGGAAAATCTTAATTAGTTTAGAGCTTTTAGTTATTTCAAACCATTTACATACACAGCTGCTGTTCATGCAAACATGTAAACTATTGATGGAAACTTCAAACTTACCTTGAACTGACATTTTTCTCCCTGATTTTTAAAGCTGTGCTTGGTGTTTAAAAGTATGGTTGGAAAGGTCTGAAAATTATATTTGTGCTGTACGTGCAGAAAGGAACATAGACACAGGCTAACAGAAGCATAGAATAAAAGGCTTTAGTTCAGCAAGGCTTGACACTGAAACCCTGTTAGCACCAAACAGCTGCTGAGAAAGTGTTTAGTTTTAAGGGGCATTTACTCATGGTTGTATCTAAAGAGTTTTGTTTATGATTTAAAACTTCGGGGGAAAAAAAAAAAAAAAGAGAGGACTGGATGTGGTCCAGGTCATTCAGCTGGCTATTTTGCAAAAAAAGATTACTCTGAAACACTGGATCCAAAGAACCCACAGCCTGGGAATTAAAACCTAATGCTGGGAGTGCTGTAATGTCTCTGAGACAGTGAGATTAGCAGGGTAACTCAGATTTTTTGGTACTGTCCCTCAGAGGACCCCATGGAGCATTCACAAGGAATTCATCCCCACCCCCAGCTTCCTCCTAGGAGGAAGAGTTTTGCCATGACAGATGTGGGGAACAGATGTTGAGAGGAAAAGTTAAAATGGGACAATGACCTGAAGTGTTAGTTGGGCTCCTCCTTGATGTGACTGAGCTCCTGTTCCCTGTGGCAAGGGAGGAAAGCAGCTCCTGCTGCCTGCCCTGCAAGCCCCAGCCTTTGGGGAGGTTGACACACAGATTTTCTGTCTTCCTGTCAGATACTCAGTGCTCAATCAGCTGAGGGAGAGGAAGGGACAAAGACTGAAATGCAAATCAACTGTCTGTTATTCAATTAGTCCCAGCTAGGTGAGTCATACCCAGCCACCCACCACCTTTCCTGAACAATTCTAGGTAGCTTTTTTGAACCTGAATCACCTGTTTTACATCAAGACCTGCCCATTTCTTGCTGCTGTTCTTGCCTACTTTCCCACCTGCCTCTCCATGTCCAGCAGATGCTCATGGTCCTTGTCCCTAAATGCTCCAGTGAGCTGATTTAGAATATGGTCCTTGGTGGCTGCTGAGTGACAACAGAGAGCCAGGAGGAGAGGCCTTCCAGCAGCTCTGTGTTATCAGACAGAGCATATCAGATGGTTTCTTTCCTTCTCTGTTGTCTTCTATTTCAGAAGGCTTTCTGCTCTTTGTTGGCTTGGAAGGAAGATGTTGAGCTTGATACTCAGAGAGATTGGCAGGTCAGAGCAACTTCCCTACTGAGGGAGGGTTTTGGGACAGGTCTCTCTTCTCCTTAGCTTAGTCTAGCTCAGGAGACTGTGAATAATCATGTTTATTACAGACAGGAAGTCAGCCATCCATAGAAGCCCAAGTTGGTTTTGGTTTTTTTGTTTTGTTTTTTTTTTAATGGCTCTTGAAATAGGAAACTAAGTATTTGAAATACTGTAAGTAGTGTAATTCTTTATAACCACTCCTGTGGTCCCCTTTCAACCTGCAGTGTTCTCTGATGCTGTTAGAGACATCACTTGAGGATATTTATTGCTTTCTGCCTTTAGTATTTGCTTTATTTTCACAGGGCATTGTTTGTTATATGTATCCCAGTCCCTCTCTCCCTCTCACCAGAGTCTTTCAAGAAGAATTGTCTTCTTCCACCTCCAGCTTACCTGTATAAACACTTGGTGACATAAATGTCCATATTGACCTCATAAGTGTCCACATGTCTGTAATAACCCAAGGCCTCTGTATTTGGTACCCAGAGCCTTCCCTGTGTGAACAAGATACATAGTTGGGACACCAATGTAAAAAATTCCCTGATTAGGACACTTAATTAAAAAGTTTGATTGAAGTAATTAAATTTTTATTTATTTGCTGGGCATACCCACCTCCCTTAAATCCTGGAGTAGGTTCCTGTGCCTGGAGCAGTTTGAACCCTCAGCCCTGACCTGCAGAGGGTGGGAGGACTCAGTTACTGTACAAAGCAATCACCTTTCATGGCAGAGGGAAATGAGATTTCTTTGGGCTTCAGGGTTTGTTTTACTCTGCTGCTCAGTGTGACAGAGCATCCTTGCTAGAAAGCAGAGAGAGGAAAGAAAATTCAGTCCACATGTTTGGGATTTAAGGTTGAGAGTGATTCACACTCAGCTTCTGGGGGTTGTAATTAGGGGTGACATAATAACCAGAAACTTTTGATAAAATAGTAGCAGCTTTTTTGTTACACTCAGAGCTGCAGAAGCTGCTTCTGATTAGCATCCCTTCGAGATAAGCCTGCAGGATCTCCACACTGTGCAGATCTGCCTCCAGGCTTTTGTGGCACAGTTCAACTTCTTTACTGATGCTGAAAGGAACCCTGCATTCTGAAACACCCCAAATTTTGGCATTTTCACTTGGATTGGCATCTCAGCCTTTTCCTTAGCCATTTTAGTCCATCTGTGAAATTTTGAAATCAGTATGATCATATTCTGGCTCAATCCTGCCAGTTTATGCTCTTTCTAATACACTCTGAGGGTTATCTGCTATGGAAAAACAACAATCTTGCTATCCTCAACTTCTCCTGAAATATTACTACTCCTTTCTTTTCCAAGTGGCTGAGACTAAAAGGAATCCAGGAATGTGTGCAGCAGGAGATCTGTCATTCCCAGTCCACACCAAGGTGCATTCTTGTAGGGAGAGATGGGCATTTACACTGGAATTCTGCCATCAGCATTCAGCCAATTCTATTTTTTGGCAGTCAAGCACATGGAATTTTTAAAAAGAAGATCTACTTTTGTAAAGCAGGTCACAGACAAAAATAAAGACACATTCTTGGGCTACGAGAAGTAGGTCAGGTTTTGGGGGAATCATTAGTGAAAGCTGTTGATCTGATCACACCTGTTTATTAATGTTTTTTGCTTCCTATGCCAAGGATGTCTGGCTCATTTTGCTTTAGGTGAGATATGTTCTTCTGCTTTGGTGAGCAAACTCTTTGCATTAACATTTTAAAAAAGAAAAATCAAAAAAACCCCAGGAAAATATGTTCCTAGTTTTCCATTAGAGAATACTGTAGTGGAAAGTGAGGCCTCTGTGTGCTGTGGTCCAAAAGGAATAAAGCTGCTTTGTGTCACCTCATTACTCTGAGCTGATGTTTCACCTCAAGATTGTTTTGAGGGGGGAGGATGAGGGGAAGGCTGATTCCACTGCTCAGAGGATGGCTTCTTCTGCACAGTTATCCCCCTAATTTAGGGGGAGCATTCCTGTAGGTGCCTCTGTGCAGCCCCTGCAGGAGCTGCTGTGCCAGGCACAAGGCTCAGGCAGGGAGGATGGATTGCTGCTGCTCAGACTCTGGAATTTGCCTGGCATCACTTCACTGCCTCCACAGCTGGAAGGTGGCTGTAGAAGAGCTTTGGGCATTGCCCAGTTTAAGGACAGGTGGCTGCAGGGTGGTGCTGGGGCTCAGGGCAGGCTCCTGTGAGGTTCCTCTGGGTTTTTCCCTGCATGGGACAAGGACAGTTGTCCTCTCCAGCCCAGTCTGCAGCTACTGGAGTGAGGGTGGGTTTGGGTTTGAACCAGGGTTAGCTTCAGCAAGAAAAGAGAAACTTCTGGGCTTCCTTCACAGCTGAGTTCTGGAAACAGGGTGGTTTTACTCTCTGAATGCAGATCACAATTAACAGCACTGTTTGTGGAGGACACCTCTCTCAGTTTTCTGAATATCTGCAATTACTGGAAGTTTCATTCCCTCATTTTTTTCTTTTAATTTTTTGTTACATTAATCCATGTAACTGCATGCCTTAAATTCACAAGGCAACTGATACTCATGTTGTGTGTTTGTCTCCCTCCCCTATTTTTAGTTATTAAAAAAACTGAAATTTTTGTTCAGTTTTGGTAATCTATTTCTCTTCCTCTTTCCACATTCTCTCTTTTACAGAATTTGATTCAGAAACAAAAAGGGTTCAAGACATTCTTTCTGGAGTGGAGAAACCACAGGTATGTGATCCCAAATTGCCACACAAATGTACAACAGCAAATGTGAAAAGTAGATTGTGTCACAACATACTGTTGATTTCACAGGGGAGCATCTCTGATTTTTTTCCCTTAGCAGATTGTTGCCACTAACTCATTTTACTGGGATATAAATCTGGAGGATCTTTTGTGCTCATGGGTGTTTGAGGGCTCTGCCCACTCCAGGAATTGCAGCAGTTGTCTGTTTCCAGAGGACAATTCCCAGTATTCATACTGTAATGGGGAACTCAGTGCACTGGGGTGACTTGAATGGCTCATACCCCCTCTCCCCTGGGTTTAATTTTGTCATGAGCAATTTATGTCTTTAATCATGATTAAATTAAGCTAATTCTATTATTCAATGGCAAATTACTATAGTCTGTGTTTGGCTGAGCCATAAAAGCCTGTAAATTATGATGGAATTGAATCACCCTGTAAATAACCCTAATGCTGAGTGTGACTGCAGTCAGGTGAGGTTATTAATAAATCTGCTTGTAAGCCCTTTTCTAGTTTAGTGTGTCAGGTGAAAGCCAGAGGAGCACTGTGGGTCTAAAAGAATGGTCCAATCCAGCCCTGGGAGAAGCAGTCATGGGGCAGAGGGAGACAGAAACCCCAAAGCACAGCTCACCTCCTTTGCTCTCCAGAGCTCAGGCCTTTCTCTGTCCAGCTGGAGAGACAGGGCACAAAGAAGAAAATAAATAAAAAATAATGGTGGAAAGCTCATGGGAAGACTTGGTTCAGCTGATAGAGGCTGATACAGAGACATTCTGCAGTGGGAGCCTGGGCTGCAGGAGTGGCAGAGCTCAGGGAGAGCCAGGCTAAGTTTTTGGACTCTCTTCTGGTGGATGCTTTTGTTCTGAATAAATACAAAAGGTGTTTGGTGTTAAATTGCTCCATCAGTGGGTGCTGGTGTCCTGGCATGGGCAGGAGCTGGTTCTAAGCCAGCCACAAGCTAAGCCAGGCCTGCAGAGATGACAAACACCAGCCTAAGCTCTGTCCACAGGGAGGAAGTCACTTCCCTGGGGGTGGAAACAAGTGACAGTTCTGAGCTGAAGAGCTTCAGGGTGCTCAGAAGGGAAGAAAGTGCACTTAGCACAGAATTGTTGTACAGAGGAAATCAGTATTTTTGTACCAAGCACCACCTGAGTGTTCCTCATTTGGTCAATAGCCACAGCCCGGTGCTTTTACAAAAATCCCCAGAGCTGACAAGAAAAATGTGTTGTTTCATACTTTTATCCTTAGAGGTAGGAAGAGAAGCTATTAGAGCAATTTGCAGGATTCTGAGATCTGGACAATTACATTTATGGTAACCAGAGCCTTTAAAGCAGAAAGAAATTTAAAAAAAAAAATTTCCTTTAATCATGCCAAAAATTGGATTTAAAAAAATCCAAACCATGGCAAATGCTGGTTCAATAATAATGACATTTACTGAGGTGAAGTTGGAGATTATCTATTATTCTCTCTCTGTAACTTTGACATTTGTGAGTAATTAAACTCACAGGACTCTCACAAATCATGAATTGCTGTGAATGGTTCTGTGTGTGTATAGTCAGTATTACATCTGATAGAAATATATCATATTATGCATAAATAGTCATCTTGGTCATGTTTCTTGGCAAATCTTATGCATATACAAGTGAAAAAAAAGAACAATGTATAGAAAAAAAAAAGATGAAAAGCAAAAGAACACAGTGGTGGGTCAGGCACCCACCTGGGTGATGCTGTGTCTGTAGCACATGGATTTGGTTTGTCCAAGTGGGCAGCTCCCCCCATCCTTGGGGGATGAAGCCATCCAAAGGGTTTAGCCTTGTGAGCAGCTCCTGCAGGAGAGCTGTCTCTGGGAGGTGTCTGGATTGTGCAGGCACCTCTCTGAGTACACAATATACACAGTTTTAAAATTATTACTTCATGAAAGGTCTTTTTTCAATAATAGATAATGTTACCTGTTTGAGAGGTGTGCAGCCGAGCTGTAAATTTAATCACAGCTTTGTCCCTTTAACAGCCAGAATTTTAAAAAGCACCTTTTGCTTTTAATCCCCCATGGTTTTGTGTCAGCTGAAATATGTTTTTAATTCACGTTATCACAGACAAAGTAATCATTCCCTGAAACAAATACCTCGGTGAGGGGAGGGAAGCTTGACTCTGGGCTTGTGAAATGGCTGCATCTGACAGCCAAGGGGCTCAGGGGGACATTCCCCCCCGTGGGGAATCACCAGGGCTCTGTCAAACCCCAGCTCAAACATCAGCCTGGCTTTCCAAAAGGCAGCCTGCTCCTGCTGACTCGCTCTGCAGCGAAACTCATATTTAATCACTGGGGTTTTTGCCTAAAATTGCAGGATTAGAGCCATAATTTAAAAGCAGAATCTCAACCCAGTAATAACTGTGAGTTCATTTGACCCCCAAGCCTTTCAATCAGTGCCCTGGAGGGAGTAAATGAATGTTGCTTGCAGTGTGGTTCTCACACATACAATGAGCCCCCGGACCACACGATGCCTGTGAATGCTAACCCGGAATTTGAAAGATAATGAAAGTTGTACAGAAACATTTTTCATTACCTGAAAGACGGGAAGGGCCGATACTCATCAGTCTTGTAACCTTATTGAAGTGGTGCAGGAGTTGGATTCTTTCCCAGGGGCTTTTATGGAATAATTATTTACACCACCGAGTTTTGATAGAGCAGAAAGGAGGCATTTACTGTGTAAACTGAGAAGTTTTCAGAAACTAATTAACTCTGCTTTTCACCAGACGTACAGAACTCCTTGTGGGAGAATCTTTTGTTAGGTCTCAGCTAAAAGGCCAAGCCAGCCCTCTTCAAAGCAAGCACAGGGATTTTTTGGGGACAGATGAGACAGGCTGGGGGAACTCAGAGGCAGCACGAAAGTTTACCTGCTCAGCCTGGAAAGAGATGCTCTGGCTGCTTATATTTTGTCAGAAGGAATTAGTGCACTTTAATGAACAATGAGCTGGTTTTAAATGATGGTGGTATTTCTGTCTGCAAGTTCAGAAGGGCCATTCCACTCACCATCGTGGTGGTAGCTGGGCTGTTCCTTACAGCCTGGAGAGGGCTGGTGCAGGTCTGTACCTTTGGAAGAGTGTTTGTGTAAGTTAGACAAGTTAGAGGCAAAGATACTGAACTGTTTTACAAATGCCTGCTTGTTATTATCACCATATCATAACCCCATTTAATTAACTTAGCTTTTTTCACAGCAAAGCAAGTGCTTCCTGCTCCAGGTAGGAGTTCCTTGGTAAACTAAGTGGTGGCTTTGGCCATGAAAGGAGATATTGGCAGGTGACTGTGATATGGTATCAGCCTGTTGGTCAGGGAGCAGCAGATAGGTTTATCTCCAGCCACACAAATAAATCCATTCCCAGCTGACATGCACAGCCCAGGGAGGGAATAGATTTGCCTTTTCTGACTTATCCTGCAGACAGTGACCCCTCACTTGCTTTTCTGCACTTGCTGTGTGTGCTCAGTGCAGCTAAGCCTGCTATTTAACCATTTCTGGTGTTTATTTTTAAACCTGCAGCAGCAGTTGCTGTGTACCTAGGAGCTCCAAGGCAGCCAGCAGCTGCTCCTGGTGCTCCTTCCCTCTGAAATCAATGGTGTAGCTGCAGCAGCTTAGCAACTGGGTTTGGACTTTTATCCTCTGCTGGCTTCAGAACAATAGTCTGACAGTTTCTAGCAGTTAGCCCACAAGATACTTTCTCTTATTTTAAGAAACCCAAGGCCTAACTTTTTACAGATTGCTGAAGTTCGTGGAGGGCCAGAGTTTTGCTGTATGTGGAATATATACGTGTGTCCTTGGGAGTAGTCATAGAGAAAAACATTTCAATAGAACATTGGCAGCATATCATGCCTCCAGCTCCAAGTCTGTCTGAATTTATGAAAAACAATTATGCAAGCATATTTCCATAATAAAAGAAACTGCATGTTGATGGGCTGAGCTGGCATAGTAGTAATGTCTGTTAAAGAAACCTAAAATCTATTTGGATCTTGTTAATCAGTTTTTTGATCAAAATATTATTTTAAATGCAGATTTTTAGTTCTTAAGTATCTTTACTACAATTTCATTTACATACATGTGTGTATATACAGATATGTGTCTATCTCAAAAAAATTAACTTACTTGTCTTACTTGAATCATCCAGGATTCTTAAAAAGTATCTTATCCAGTATAAGGGTTAACTGCTCCAGGATTTTAAAATAAACATTGATCTCATAGCATCAGAAAAATATGATAAGAAAATGCCATGAAAGCAAGAAATGCCATGAAAATTCATAAAACAATTTGCACGTCCATGTTTTTTACAAAGAAAGCTTAATGCTACTTAAACCTTCTTGCCTTAAAACTTATTTTTCACATTAGCTTGAGCAAAGGTTTTGGTTTTTTGGCAAGACTTAAATGTCCTGCTATAAATTAAAATCTCTAACTTTTGAGATCATGGCATTTATGATGAGACATTTCATGGTGTCACCTACTTGTCAGGCTGTTAAAAATGGATTTATGACTTGCTCAGAAAGAATCTGGTTGATATATGAGTATCAGACACAACAGTTGCAGTGCTCATCAGCTGGAAGCAATGTGTTTCCACACGAGAAGGTAAATATTCTCCATTATATAAAGAAGCTGGATTTGTAAACAAGCAGTCCCTGAAAGCTGATTGCTGATACTTCATTCCCAAGTAATTTGTGGGTAAGGGGTTTCACTTGTCTCAACAAAAGTTAGGAAATGTGTAACTGAGCACCTGCAGCATTCATGTTACACCTTCTGAAATAACAACATCTTGCTCTTTGTGTTGCAAAAATCTGTCAGAATTATAGATGCAGTGAAATTTGTTGCATAGGAAAAATAGAGAATATAAACTCTCAGTCTTTGATTCCTCCATATGGAGGCTAACTAATAAAATATTCTTTATATATTCACTACAATTAAGAAGGAAAAACACCATTATTTTCATGATGAAAAGTGGAGAGTTGGTGGCAGAGCATTTGAGGCTCTGGAGGCTTTGGAGACTTTGAGGCTTCCCTGGGTTATTTCAGCAGGCTTGTGTGAAAATGTGCTGCCTTTCCCAGATAACCAGTGCAGCTATTGCTTTTTATTTATTTTTCTTTTGAGACAGTGGCAGGGGGGATTTTTTTATTCTTTGTTCTTGGCCTGATAACAGAAGGCTGCTCTCCAGGAAGCTGCTGCTGGCTGTGTGCAGCTGATGTGCCAGTGGCTCTCCTGGTGAGCAAGGTGATGCTAGTTCTGTGAGCTGTGTGAACCTGGCTCTCCAGAAGAATACAGTGGCACTGGTGGGGTGATAAAATTGGTTTGGTGCAGGAGTTTGAGGTACTTTTCCCATGTTTTATTAAAAACAATTCCTTACCCCTCTGCCCCGGGGTTGTTCCTTGCAGTGGTGACTGCAGATCACACACACTCCTTTTATCAAGGCACAAAATGATTGATTTGCAGTGTAGTTTTTAATTGACAGGTTGGACTTCTATTATGATTTTCCCTTGTGCTTTTGAGCCAGCATAAATTTTGAGGTTGAATTGGGTTTTTCTACTTATTTGCTGTTGAGTTATTGTGGTTTCAAGTGGCAAGAAGGACCAGGATGACTGAAAAAGCCATCAGAGCTTCATTGAAAAAGCTCCCCAACAGAAATGTCTGAAAAATAATTGTGTACAAAGCAATCTATAGGTTAAAGTCTTTGTTCCACTTAGCTCCAGGTCCCTTCTGGAAATGGCCACATCAGCAGGTACCTCCAGAGGCATCCTTTGCTGGATGCTCAGACTGTGATGAGCCAGTTCCCTGCAGGGGAACCTCTCTCTTGTATTCCCCATCTGTTAGAAATCACTTTTTTGCCATGAATCTTATTTTTTGTTTGTGTTGTTCATCATTTCTGACCCTTTGCTTTTCAACTCTAGCTCTGAAATTTCCATTTTGCAAGAAATTGATTGTGAGGATGCAAGCAAAAAGCAAATGCTTACAGAACAGTGTTTTTTCCTTGGATTTCAGATTAACTGATGGTTCTTTTATAGGTTACAAATATTCAAGCAAGAACAGTTTTGCTTTCCTGGTCACCTCCCACTGGCCTTCTCAATGCAGATAGACACAACAACGGTTTGCCTTACACCTGTACCTACGAGGTTGCCTTATCAGATAAAGGGAGGGATGGAAAATACAAGGTCATTTACAGGTAAAAACCAGCATTTTTACATTTTTTGTTTCATTAGGAGTAAATCCTCTGAGCTTTTCAGGGTGTATCCTGGCATGGCCATCACTCACAGAAGAAAGGCACATGTTTCCTCACCAGAGGAGCTTGCAGGGAGCTGGTGGAGTGCATGTCACAAGGTCCCTAATTGTCACCCCATCCCACCTTCCTGGCACATGGCACATCCTGCCTGCAATGCCATCACTCCATTGCCAGTGAAAAGGTTACTTTTTCTTTTATGCTAAATGTCAAAACCTTTCATGTATACCATGCAGGCAGGAGAGCTGCCTTCCTAATGGGCTAATTTTGTGTGGACTTGCAGAATTTAGAACAGTAAAATCTTGTTATTTCAGCTAATGAGAAAAATGTGAGGGCTTTGTTGCTTTGTGGTGTCTTAGATGAGCAGAGGAGGGAGTGGAGCAGTCAGTAGGTTATAGAGGCTCCCCAGAAAAACCCGAATACTTGGCTCTCAGCAGGCTTCAGTAAAAATTCTGAGGGATTTCTCAGTGTCTCCTTGCAGTGATCCTCTGAGCTCATTCTGTGATCAAGTACATATGGTGTTATGCCTTTCTTTTTCCCTGCTAGTGACGTCTAGGAAAGAGAATCTGGAGATGTGACCTTGGCTATTGTGAAATAGCTAATCCTTCCCAAGTTTCATTAAATAAAGTCCAGGTGATAGAGCATTTAAGGAATTACCTCTTGAGACCAAGCCATCTCCTTTCTTAAGAAGTCCTGTGAATTAGGGTATTCCTCTTGGTATGCTGAAGGCAGCTCTTGGATAATACAAAAAGGGTGTATTAACCAGGAGAAGGCTGCCTGATTTTACTCTTTTTTTCTGGCATTTACAGCAGCTGTTTGTGAGCCAATGTGAGCATCTCCATAGTCAAGTGTGTGCTGCTGAGCTTTTAAAGTGGGAAGGACACTTTCTAGTACTTCTTGTGCTTGATGGCTGCACATTTTCCCCTGGTTATGAAATCTTGTGCATCTGTTTTAAAGCTGCTGGTGGTGATGTGTCTCCTGCTGCTGGCCAGAGTGCAGCCTTTAGCTTGATGTGGTATGTTCCATCAGGAGCAGCAGTAATTGTTATTACTATAGGCAAAAGAGAGTCTGCAATATGTTGAATACATTGTCCTTGGAAGGAGGTGCACTCATTTCAGAGGGGAAAAACTGGATTTGCAGAGCACTGTATTATATGAAATAAAAAATAGAAGGCTTGCTGGTGGATTTCTGGCGACCCAGCAGGCATGTGCTTTCTGGTGGATTTTGTTCTGTTGATTTTGAGACATCTCCCTGTATTTGTCCAGCTAGCTATGAAATATTTCTTTATGCTAAATTGAGAGCTTTCTTGTTTCCCATATTTTAATAAAATCATGAATAAGCCAAGCTTTTACATGAGAGGGTTATTACTTATTAAGCACTGACCCGTACCTTAATCTTCACAGATTTGGCAACACATGACTGAGCCCAGTGTTCATTTACCAGCAAACAAGCCAGAAGGAAAAAGAATAGCCCTAACTATGTTGGCTGCTTTTGAAATTCATAGATTGTGTGCTGGTTATTTCTGAAAATGTCTAAAACACTTTGCTTTAAGTTGTCTTGGTATTGAAAGAGAGCCGGGTCCAGCTGTTTGGGTGTTAATTAAATGTCTCCTTGCTGTGGTCCTCACAGGGAGTGTGGTTCTGGAGGAGGGAGCAATAAGTGAAACAGTTGTGCAAGAAACTCTGCTTCTTCCTCTGAAGTTCAATGGGTCACTGTGTATAAAGTATTTTGAATAGGGAATATGCAGAAACTACAACAATAATGTTTGGGTTTTGCTCTTTTCGGCTCTGGGAGAGTTGAAAACCACAATGAGCTTTATACAAATATCAGCAAAATATAAGATAGCATTGAAATGAACCCATATATTTAGTTTACTGCATAAATTGGTGTGATAAATTCTTCTGTGCATTTGGAGCTTTATGAAGTTTTCAAGAAATGTGAAGTGTGTTGACAAATCGTTGCTATATGGTTTGCTGCTGTTTCTCTTCGGAGGGATTATTTTTCTTCTTTCAAATTATATCACTAGAAAATCACTAGCTGTGCTAAGTGTGATACTGCTTTTCATAATTTATTAATTGGTTGGGTTTGGATTTCTTTCCTACAGTGGAGAAGAATTAGAATATCACCTGAAGGACCTTAGGCCAGCAACAGATTATCACGTCAGGTGAGTTAGCATGATTTGAAATAAAATAAATATAAACTCTGAAATAGAAACTCTTCAATTATATGAGAATAAATGTGAAGGATTTTAAAGTGTAGTTCAAGAATTTCATTGCCACCTCTGTAGGTGTGTTTTTCAGTAGTTTCTCAATATTTTATCATAGATTTTGTCTTGATATGAGAGGGCTTTTTGAACAGTATCTTTCATTATGTTGTTGTCATTGCTGTAGTAAGAGGCAAAAAGATCTGTATTTCTGTATGGATAACAGGCCTGGAAGTGCTTATGTATGAAAGTGTAGGATATCTGAAGTCATTTAAAAATTTGACTCAAGCAACTGGTGTTTCTTCAGTTCCTGTAACATGAACAGTGGAAGTACTCCATGCTGTTTTCATAAGTAGGCCACACTTTGGGAAGTAAAGCTGCTGAATACAGATCCATCTGACCATAGTCACTTCAGCATTTATTCCAAGAAAAATATGGATTTGCACTGAACTGTGTTGATATTCTCACAACATATTTCTCTTTGATTCTGAAAGTGTATTTTACACCTTTATTAACTATTAACACATTCTAGTTTTGATCTCTGATGGTTTTAACACTGTGTTACCTGCTCGTGTTGCTTTTTTTAAAATACTTTATTTATGAACCAAGGCTTTAAGTTGACATCCTGTTCACTTACCCTCAATATCCTTAAAAAAAAAATCCTTTCACTCTTTTCTATTGTTCCCTTCTGTTTTTCCAGACAAGGGCTAGGCACACTGTTTCACATCAAAGTTGCTCCTGTTTGTAAAACTTCAAAGAGCAAACACCTTGCTTCTGAGCTCTTAAAAAAAAAAATCTAACAGCAAAATGTGTCCCTCTAGCTCTTTGATTCTTTTTATTTTTAAGGATTGTTTCTAGTGGAGCCCTAAAATGAACTTTTCAAGTAGAAGTACAGGACCAGAAGGACCTTCTCATAAATGAGGAAAAGATGCAGCTCCCGAGTGGAGCAAGAGTCTTGTCCTTAGCAGCAAAAGGATGGTAACAAGGGGAAGGTTGTAAAACACTGTTGAGCTTCCTTTTGAGCATTGAACATCTCTTTTGAAGCCAAATTCAAACACCAGAGAGGTCACCATGCACAGCTGGGCTGAGGTCTCAGTCATTTTTTGGGGTTTTGTGGGTATTTGCCCCAGATCCTGGCTGACTTCTTCCTCCCTACCTAGAGTTGCCTCCACCTTCTTCCAGGTTTGCCAAAATACAGGTCATTTGTGAAAAATTAACAATAACTTCTGTTTAAAAAGGAGTGACTAAACACAAAAGTCAGGCTTGCAGAGCAGCAGTACTGTTTGTAGTGAGCGAGCTGTCACTGAAACAGCGGCTGCTTGCTTTCCACCATAGTTTTGGGGTTTTTTTTTCCCTTCACTGAAACTGCATTATGTATTAATGACTGTGAAGAAATAAATCTGTTGAGTAAAGGAATTTATGAGGCCAGCAGTTACTGGGCAGATTGCCTTGGGTCTCCTTGACCTTGGCAGCATCTCTCAGGGCTTTGTCTCTGCTGGACAAGGTGCTTGTGTTCCTTGCTGCCCTGCTGAGCCCTGGAACAACCTGTTTTGCTCTGAGCTACCATCTGCTTCCCTTCAGGTGTCTTGTTGTGGTGCCCTCAGAGCTGGCTGTGCTCAGTGTTTCAGTACTTGCAGGAGATGCTCCTTGAGCTCGTTTTCACACTGTTTTATTTCCCTTGTGGTGTGTGTTGGATGCTGGGCCACGCTCATTTTCAGCACACACATGTGCCACTTGCCAGATGCAGGCTCAATTAATTAATTGCATTTCTTGTTGCTCCTGCCTGCTAACAGGTGATGTGTAAAGCAGCACCAGAGCAGTTCTTGTCTACCTCCCCCAGAAGGTTTGATTCTACGTAGGTGGCCATTGTGCATAAATTACTCTTATCTACTGAAAACAAATTTAGAAATTGCCCTTTCTTTAGCTCTGCATTCAAGCACACAATAGCTACAGCCAGCTCAGAGGTCATTGTCTGGTCATGGCCTGAACTTTTCTTTGAGTGGAAGACTCCCAATTTGCACTTTTCTTTTGCTGCATGGAAAATGTGAAGGGGAAAAATAACGTCATTACTTTTTCAGGGAAAAGTAACTCGTGAGGAAGTGCTCAACTATATCTCATTTGCTTTCCCATATTATTTGGTATTGCATGTTCTATGCTGACATATAGAGGATTTGCCTGAAATCAGATTTGCTTTGAAGATTTTTAGTTTATCACAGCAATGTTGCTAGCCTGTGATAGTTCTAGTCCATGAAGGTCCACTAAATGTTGATGACTGAGTTATGTAGAAGATTGTACCCATGGAAGGAGACCAGCAGATACCTGCACTCAGCATGGTGCATGTGGATCAAGTGTAAACCAGGCACTAAAGTTGATACCTCTTTTTCTGTTGTATTTCAAGGAGGATTTTACCACGGTGTGTGGAAGCCTGGCTACAGGCAAGGAAATATTGATGGAAAGAAAAGATAATGAAGATAACTCAGTGGTCCGTGGGAATATTTGCACAAAACCCAGTTCCTCTTCTGCTGTAATTTTTGTATAAGTGAAGTCAGGATAGCCATTGGTCTGTGATTAGTCTGTCATTAGTGGATGGTGTTGTGAGTGCTTTGGTGGTCAAACACTGTGGCTGAGGCAGTGCCCCTGCAGCTGTCAGCACATCTGTAACCCATTCCAATACTGTTCCAGGGTATGTGCAACGTACAACTCAGTCAAAGGACCCTGCTCAGAGCCAGTAAGCTTCACCACTCACAGCTCAGCACCAGAGAGTCCCTTCCCACCCAAAGCCTCGCACAGGACCAAAAGCTCCTTAACCTTGCAGTGGAAGGTAGGTAACACTTGTTTCGGGCAAAAGCAGGGAAAAAGTACTGACAGTGAGCATAAATGTTGGAAATAATTGAAAGCTGAGACAGTCATTTTGCAGTAAGGGACTCGAACTTGCTCTACTCTGAGAAATCCCTTCCTGTGCACCGACCTGCCTTTTTAAATGTATGTGTTTCATTATGTCCAGCTTCTTCCCGGCATTTGTTAGGAGGTTGCCAAGCCATGTGCAAAGCTTTGGTTTCACTTGAAACTGTAGTCATTTGCCTGGGGGAGGTGAAGCAGTTTTCTCTTACTCCCCAAATCACCTTTTGTTTATTTTTGTTCGTAGGCACCCATTGATAATGGTTCAAAAATCACCAGCTACCTTCTGGAGTGGGATGAGGTAAGTAGTGACTGGGTGAAATAAATACACAAATAAATGGAACTCAGACTTTACAAGGATTTGCTGAGTAAAGAAAAGTAATTAAATACAGGAGAAAGTAGAAATGGGAAAATTAAATCCTGATGGCATTAGGTAAAGAGTTGGAAAGGTGAAGGAGGCAGTGGGGGGAAAACTTTCCATTCAGTGTATTTTATATAGAGACAATGTTCTGTTTCTGTACCCCTGAAATCTTCTATCATTTATTTGGTGTATTTTATTTGTTAATTATCACTACTTATTATTTAATTACTTGTGGTGTATCTTACAGCTCTGTTGATGATCTCTTTCTTCCACTGCTGAGTGCAGAATAAACACTCGTTCATGCCTTAGAGGGGAGGAGCCATGATCTTGCAGACCTGTCTACAGAGAATGTACTCAGGGTCAAAATAAGTATCCTTTGTGTACTGGCAATTAGCCCCCTTCCAGACACAAAAGGAAATAAGTTTTCTCTTAAATATCTTCTATGATTAGTGAGCACTGGGTTGCTGGGACAGTGCCCTGACAGATGATGTGCAGGATTTGTTGGAGGTGTGTTCTTGTGAGTCCTCCCTCTGTTCCCTAATTTCTGCCCCCTTTCCTTTGTACAAGGCATATTTCTGCAGAAAGCATGAGTCAGGGAGTATTATCTCTGAAGGAAAAGAATAAATACTGGGTGACAAAAAAGGCTTGGACAACATGTAAATAAAAGTCATGAGCTGGGAAATGAAGGGTTTGAAAGGGTGTTTGGTTGTAAAGTCTGAGAAACATCTCTTGATGTCTTTTGTAGTCTAAAAATATTCTAAAGGGAGTATTCTGTTATGAATAGTTTTCCACCATGGCATTAGTAACACATTCCCTGCTTGTTCTGCTACATGTGGGGTGTTTGGATCCACTCACTGTGCAAACATTTGTTGTGTGCACTGTCACAGCTAGTGGGATCTATGGTGAGAAACCCTCAGAACCTGAGCTGAAGTTGAGCAATAACTTCAGAATGGCTTGCTGTCCCTCTGCACATAATGGAAAGCCAAAAAGGTTTGTCAATGAAGAAAGGAAAAAATGGAGTGTGCAGTCTGGGAAAGGAGATAAGGAGAGATTTCTCCAAAAGGATGGGCCAGGATGATCCTGTTAGACCTGTGACACCTTGATTGTGCACTTGTGATTTCTTCCAAAGCTTCAAGTAACTTGGAGCTGAAGGAACAGAGCAGCACAGAGCAGTGGAAACATGGATGATTCCAGGCTGCAAAGGAAAGGGAAGCAACAGAAAGTCATGTCAGAAGAAGGACCATCAGCAGATAATTAATACAGTGCAAATACTGTAATGTTAATTTTGACTACATGGAGCATAGGCATACTTTTGGATATATATAGGGCAATTGTAAAATCCTTCTGTCCTTCAAACTCTTTAATAAGAGTTTTGTCTTCAGTAAATGCTTATGGCACTCATTTTTCACAGAACAAAAGCAGTTTGGTTTAGGGCAGTTCAGCTACCAATGGAAAAAAATGAAGGCATCCAGATTCCCTTAGTCTACCTGTTTTAATTACTTTGTTTTCTCAGTAACAGCCCTGAAATCTGAGATTATAATGGGTAACTAGGCAGCACAGATGAAAGAATAATGGCACTGCACAAATTAATTTGGTGCATCTCCAATGGTTTGACAGGACTCCTGGCTGAAATGTAGCTGTCAGATTCTGAGACAGTTAATGCCACAGGTGTAGCTTCTCTAAATTTTTTTTTTCCTCTGATAAGAGACAGAAATGCAACTTTAAGCCACTGAAATGAAAGCCTGCTATTAAAGCTTGTGAAAGGAAAAGTCTGAAGATGCAGGCTGGCTGTGCCTGGGTTTGCAGGAGCCCCATCACATGCAGTGATGGGCTGGCAGGCTGCTACAGTCACTCTTCCATGTGCCATGGCAGGCTGTGCCTCTGAGGTGAAGTGCATTCAGCTCCTGGAATTCTGGCACCCAGGTACAAAAGAGAATTCACTTGCAGTGCCCTGCAGCCTCCAGCTTGGTTCTGTAAACTCCACATGAGCAAAAGCACTGCCTGCTCCACAAGGCCACACTGTGTCCTGGTGAAATCAAGGAATACATACATCAAGGCACAGGAGAGGGCTTGCCAGGCAGCAGTGAACAGGCTGCCAGATCTCAGCTAGAGCAGCATTCATTACTGTGAGGCACAGGGTGAAATATAAACACGGGAAAATCGGTGATCAGAAGGAAATTAAATCGTGGCTGCAAAGCAGAGAGGGCTTTGCAAGAGCAGAGAGCAAGAAATCTGTCAGATCTTAAAGGTGGAAAAACACCCTAAAGTGGCAGCCTGCCTAGGAAGTTGAGTCCCTTCCCAGGAAAGAATGGTGTGGAAAGCCCTCGCCACACTCGTGGCACACGGGTCCTGGAAGGCTCTTGTGCAAAGGCTGCAGCCCAGGCTCTGGAAACAAAGCTGGCATCAGGCATGGGAGGTGTGGAGAGTGGTGGAGGCATCCAGGCAAACAGTCCAGCTGTGTCCCAGTCACACCAGTGTGTTCCCCCAGCTCAAGCAGAGTTACCCCTCCAAGGGAGGGGCTCCTGCAGCCTCTTTGTGCTCCTGGCTGGGGGGTCACAGATGCCTGTCTGTAGGACAGCCCAGATCTCAGACTGTGTCAGATGCTCAGCAGTATCTCACCTCATTCCTCCTGTTGTTACAGGGCAGAGGAGCAGTTTGTAGCATCCAAAGTGCTGCCAGGAGTGTAGGTGGCATCATGTGTGTATGCAGAGAATTGTGGCTGTAAAGCCCCAGGATTAGGTGAGGTGGGGAATTCTAGAAGCTTATACTGCTAAATATGTTACTGTGCCACCCTACCCAGCTGCTTCAGTTTAGTTCTGAGGTTTGGGGATTTTCCTGACCTACAGACTCTGAAAGGTTGTTAGTACATAAAGCTAATCCAGTTATCCTTCATTTTCCTATCCCAGGTTGGGTTAAATGTTTTATAATGTAACTGGTGCCACATGCTCAGTTAGAAAACACAAATGCTTTCCCTTTACTGATCCAAGTCTTTGAGTTAGAGTTGTCATACCTTGCTAATAAACTGTTATCTCTTAAAATACCTGAAGAGCTATGAAGGACACTTAATTCTTTAATAGGAGAATAAAAGATCAGTTTAGCAAATTGTCACTCAGATACACTGGATGTAGCCTAGGAAGACTTCCATTGACTCTAAGGAAGTAAGGATCAGCCCCTGTCTCAGGTATTCTGGATTTCATTGGAATTGGAACATGCTTGCACCACAGGTGCATTAGTTGTCTGGCAATAAAATCAGTTAAAATTAGTAATTAAGGAAAACTTCACCTTCTGGCTCTTTTGCTATGAACTTTGAACTTACAAACCTGAACTAATCAATTGATGACTTGGTGCCAGGATTGATTATTCAGGGTAAGCAAAAAGCTAATCAGGGAAGAAATAGCATTAAAAATATACCAAACAGAAAACATGACTGTAAAGGAGGTGATGCTTTCCCTGATGCCAGCATTCATCAAAATCAGTAAACTGTAACTGCACTGAAAAATGCTGCTGGCACTGCTGTAAGAACCAGGCCTTTGTTACTAATTAGATGTGAAATGCTTGTTGTGTGATTAAGTGGTAGTAAATAAATGTTTCTCTTGTGTGTATGGATAGCCAGAGTATCCTATTCATTCTCGATGGGAAAGGGCAGGAATGTTCCTGAGCCAGAGACAAGGACATCCCTCTCACTCAGTGTGTGTCCCTGCTCTGTGTAGAGCTCAAAGCAGCTTTAATTCTTACCCAGTAAGCAGCTCATTTTAATTTACTCCAGAGAGAGACTGATACAATACCACACTATTTAATGATTTGATGATGGACAGTTAATAATGAAGTTTACATAGAGATAAATGGGGATAATTTTGTTCTGCCACAAAGTTTTGAATTCCTCGAGGTAGCAGAGATGTGCTTGTTTGTACCAGCTGATAATCTGAGCCAGGCATCTCAGTGGTGATCCACCAGAGTTACATACAGGGAGTTGTGTTTATTCACTTGCTTGCCCCCCTGAGTTTGTTCTGTGGCTGTGCCACTCTTGTGAGACATGCAAGAGGAAAGCCTTGCATAAAACTGGGGTTTGTGTATAATTTAGGGATGTTTTGTAGGTCCTTTGCTGCCTTCTGAGTGTTTGTGTATAGAGCAAAGTCAGTTACTTGCATAACTGGCACAGTAAATGCTTTGCAGAGATCTGAGGGTGTGTTACACTAATTGTTGACAGTTTGATCCACAGCTCTGTGTCAGATTGAATTTCAGTCTGTTCCTTTTTATTGCCAACATGACCCAAACACAGAAGCCAGTGCTGCTGTGGCCACAGCAGATGTCAGTCCTGCATCCTGGTCACAGATGTGGTGCTGAGCTGTGCCTCAGTCCTGTGCAGGACTGTGCTCCATTCCTGCCCTGCTGTACCTGCAGTAGCCCCTTCCTCATCTTGTGTTTATTCACTGGGTCTGCTGCTGGGAACTCAGTCAACAAAACCCATTTCAAACCTCAAATCCCTTCTTCAGTCAATACACTCTCCAAAGAAAATCAAGCACCCTGTGTTAAGTGAGTGTGCAGCTTGAAATATTGCTGAAATAGCAGGCAGAGCTCTGAATTGTGTTTAAGCACTGTGCTGGAGCATTGTGCAATGCAGGATGGATTTGTGGAGCTGAATTGTCCTTGTTTCCTCAGACAGGGGGCTGATGGGCCATCACAGGGTGGCCTGTCCTGGAGAAGAAAAGGGAGCCCAGGCTGGAGGAGGCAGGAGAAGACTTCCCCAGGCTGGGGAAGTCCGACAGCGCTCTCCCTCTGAAATCTGGGGATTACAAATCCTTGCAGAAGTGATACAGTGTATTTTAAGCAACTTATGAAACATTATTTGAAGGATTAAAAACTTGGATGCCGAGTGTACAAAGAATAGGAGAAGGATTCTGGGAAAGCTGTAAGACTCTTGGGTGGCAGCCAGTACCAGCCTGCCAGTTGTTCCTGTCTATAATTATGCCAGCATTAGTGCTTTCATAAATCTTGGGAGAGAAGGAGTGGAGAGGCTATTTCCAGGCTATTAATGCCAGGATAATTAGAAATATCGGCCAGCCTCTCCAATTAGTGCCAATAGAATCCAAAATACCAGCCAGTCTGAGTAATCTGAATACCAGTTGGTCTCTGAGTGAGTCTGGGGAATGTACAATACCAGTTCTGGAAGAGAAATATATACAATATCAGGGTTTGTACTGTTATAAAGTTAAGGATACCTTAAATATTTGGCAATCTTGGCAAAGTTTTAACCAATCAGGCTGAGAAATGAGAGTTTGCTTGGTCCATTGCTTTCAGTTCAGGCATTGTGCTATAGATGAGATTTTCCATGATTTTCCTTTTTAGCCAGCATTGTTTTATTGACCATATGCTTAGCAATTGGTCACTTTGTTCTCTTGGAAAAAAAGCACAGGAAAATTATTTTTTAAAAATACATTCTTAAACATAAATCCAGAATAAATTAAATATTTTCAATTATTTATAAGCAGTGAAGTCAATAAAGAGTTGAGGAAAAATCAATTTAAGGCAACTCAACCTATAAAAGAGAGTTTGCATACAGGAAAAAAATCTATTTTTAGTAGTGCTGAACTGATGAATGAAACATAAGATTTCTAATTAGGTTTGTATAGTCTGCATTTTAAATATATTACTGCTGAGCTGAGAAGCATGCTCACCTGTTATTTTTGTCCTAAAGAAATTCTATCATAGAATTCTGTAACTAGGAATTCTCTCATAGCACTCTATGGCTTGGGATTTTAGATCTGAAAATATTTCCCTCATTCACCAATTTTTTTTTGCTTTGGGTTTCGTGATTCTTTTCCAATTCCACTCCTTAATTTACCTGAGCTGTGCAGTAATGCTGGAGCAGGTGGGTGAAGCTGAAGGAGGTTGTGTGTAAAGGAGTTCTAGAACAAGTGTAGGCTCCCACTGTATAAATAAAAGTTCTGGCTGTTTGCCAGTGTGCTAAATGTCCCTTCAGTGCCTCCACACTGTTGTGCTGTGCTGCAGATCTGGGTGGTTGTTTCTAGCTTGATAAACACATTCTGGAGATTCACTACAAACATTTCAGGGAGTTTTTCCTTCTGTGTCACAGTCCGAGGGAGAAGAAACAGAAATTGGCAGGGGCTGGAGAATGGGCCAGTGAAAAAATGCATGTCCCACTCAGGCATTTCTGAGATCTTGAGTGGTGATGTTCTGAGCATGGAGGAGGGACAGTGTGTGGGAGGGCAGAGTGAGCCCAAGGAGGCACAGCAGGTGAGGCCTCAGGGAGGATGCCCGTGGAAATAGTACAGTAAAAATGAAAAATTGTACAGACACCTGCCAAAACTAGTAAATGGCTCAGAAGAGCTTTTCAGTCAGAAGTGTTTGCAGAGATGGGCATAACCCTGTCTTCTGCACATGCTGGAGCCCATGGATGTGCTTTGTCAGGCTTCTTGGTGAATTCTGGTGGACTTTTGGGTACTTCGTAATGTCCAATAAATCTGTATATCTGTATTTGAGTATTGAAATTAAAACTCCTTTCAACTGTTCCAGTACTGGTAGATGTTATTTATGAGGAGCTGAGCAGTCCATGCCCTTTCTCCTGAAAGATTTCACACTGACCATTTTCCATGTGTGGCCTAGAATGAGTCCAGATATTCCCTGTTACTTCAGGGTGTCTGTCCTGCAAACAGCTCAGCTTTATTCCTGCCCCAAGCTGGGCTGCACTGATAAGGGTTTGGTTTTGTTTTAAATGTGGTGGGTCCAGGGAGAGAACTTCTGAGTGTCTTTGTGCTCAGTGGTGCTGAGGTACAAACCAGGACCTGAGGAAGTGTTTGGGAGCTGGAGAAGTGTCTCCATATCCTCTGGGCTGCTGCCTGGTGCTGGCTTTACCAGGATGGATCATAGCTCCAGGTCACAGTGATGTGAAGCTCCCATAAACCATCCCTGTGGCAAACAGCTTCCTTAACAAAGTTACAAACTTCCCAAAAAAACCCTGTTCACTCATCACATGCCGTGTGCCCCGGGCAGGGGGGTGCGTGCAGAGCCTGGCACGCTGGATATTCCTCTGGGATGAGGAAATCGTGCCCCGGAGAGCAGGGGAAGGTCCCACCCAGCTTGTCCCGCTGGCTCTGGCCGTGCTGGACCGTGGGGAGCGAGAGCCCTCTTGTGGGACAGGGAATTGCTGAGACAATCCCAGCGAGGGATGCACCAGGGGAGGACGGTGCTTGCAAAGAAGTGTTGGCTGCACCTTCCCTGTGCTCCTGGGACTGAGTCGGTTCAGAGATTGATTTAATTCATAATTTTCCCACTTTTTTGTTTGTGAGTGGGATAAATAGCGTTTCAAGCTGGAGCTGTAGGTACATCTCACAACTGCAAGGAGGTGAGAAGAGAAGGGATCTGGCAGCAGGCAGACTCTGCTGAGCTGTGTGATTTTCAGAGCACAGCAGCGCTGTCAGTGCTCGCCCAGCTTCCTTTATGAAAACATCTAATTCTGATATCACTTAACAGCTCCTTCTGAAACGAGCGTGGCGTGCTTTTGTTTCATAGCGGTCCAATTACAGATTTCTCTCTTTCTAGGGAAAGAGGAACAGTGGTTTCAGAGAATGTTACTTTGGGAGCCAGAAGCATTGCAAGCTGACCAAGCTGTGCCCAGCTCTGGGTTACACCTTCAGGCTGGCGGCCCAGAACGACATCGGTACCAGGTGAGTTCCTCAGAGCATTTGGGAGCTTTCTTGAGAAAAAGTGCTGGCTAAAAAGGTCACCCATCAATGCCAGCATAAAGAGGAATTTCTGGGGGGGTTTTTGTTTCTTTTCTCTTCATGGTTTCGAGTCGAATATCTGACATTTGGTCTGTTAATGCTTCAAGGTAAGTCACGCTTTCCTTGGTGATATCCTTCACCTCCCAGGGAATTGCTGTGTACCTTCAGCATGATGAGATCAGCCTGAGCAGATAGGCTCCTTTTGAGGTGTTAAATGGTGTTTTGTGGTCTATTCCTAATACGAAAAGAATACATCTGTTATGTAAAATTCCCACTAGGGACCTCTGTGAACCAAGAAAAACAAGCAAGGGGAAGCTGAGTTACAGATTTTGAAAGGAATCTTGATGTATTTATTTTTCTGGTTTAAAGCAAAGCCCTTCTGTCTCTTTTCAGCAGTACAGTCCCTTCCTTCTTCAGGACTGGCAGGGCTGGCTGATGGGGTGGGAAAGAAGGGAGAGACAGGCAGGACTGAGAGAGGACAGGCACATCCAAGGCACTGAAAGAAGAGATTTAGCTTCTGCTCTTCCTTGCACACGGACTGATGCACTCACATGAAGATGGGGGAAAAATCTGACTTAGTTCAGTCCTCTGGGAGCTGCTGGGGAACACTGGGATGAAATGTTCTGCAGCTGAGGGGCAGAGTGTGCCCAGAGAGACATTGTGCTGCTGGGGCAGTGTGTGCTCCTGTGCTCAGGCAAGCAGAGCAGGCCAGGAAAGGTTTAGCTGTGAAGAAGCCAAACATCCCCTGCCCTTGTGTACTCCTTTATTGTCCTCCTTAGCTAAACAGGATCTAATCATTATTACAAGGACACAAAAGAAACACCAGTGGTATATAACAATGTGTTTTGTGGAGGGAGACTCCTGCATTGTTCTCTCTTCTAAAACACAAGCCTCTCAGTAATTTATAGCTTTAGAAAGCTGCTTTATTCATGTTCTTGTGTTTTCCCTGACATGGACTGAGACCACTCATGTGTGCACAGAGTCCCTTTTCTCAACTTCTTGCAAGATTAATTCCCTCCCCATTGAAATAATACTCAATGTGGAGAGAGTGGGGCTGAACTGGAGCTGCTGAGTGTAACTGGAAGGGAATTGGGTTTGTGCAAAGTTCCCAGTTCTGGCATCCCTTTTCTTTGCCAGATTCCAGATTTTTAAAATATCTTAGTGCATGTTTCAACACTCCTCCTCCCTTTTTTTTTTGTTTGTTCTCTTTCTCCCTTTTTTCTCTCTCCTCAGGCTATTGAGGAAGGAGTGAGCTAAAAACTATTTATGGTCAGCTGCTTTGTGCTAATCTGTGAGATAAGCACCAGCAACATGTCTTATTTTTATAGACAGCACTCAAAATTAAGGCATGATAATGTCATCTAACACTTCATGTCATGAGATGGTTTTGGTTTGTTGTAATGCTTGTGGACTTCCCATGTATGATGATTTTTGTCTTGTTTGGATTTTAGTTACAGGTGTTTTATTTAAATATAAGTGTATTTCAACAAAGAGGTTATTTTTGAGAAAGAAGATTCAGAATAAGGAGATTTGGCTTTTCCTGTGTGTTAAGTTCATGGTGTGACTTTAATGCACAAAAATATGTTTTGGACTTTGGAAACAGATTTGAAAATTGCAAGAATGTCACCTTCCACTGAGACCTTGATCAGAATTTGTATTCTGCACATCTCAGGTTCAGCATCCAAAAGTTGAACACTTGAGGCTTTGTTTCCTGTACTTTAGTTCCCCTTTGTTAAATGAGATTTTCCTCCACAGTTAATACCAAGTTAATATTTTTAGGCATTCAGTTATTTTTTTCCAGTGTTATTGTGGTGAGATCTGTAAAAATGACCGTGAGGACACATTATCCTGCATTTTTTTCTATTCTTAGTTCTGACATTTCCTAACTGGGTGTTCATCTTTTCCACCTGAGAAATTTGAACTTCATCCAAATTTCTTGAAAATGTGAAATATTTCTCTAAGTACATTGAGGTTTAGGTTTCTTTAGCTTTGTGGTTTTGTGGTGTTGAGGGTTTTTTTGTGTTGATTTTTTTTGTGTTCTGGGTTTTTTGTTTGGGTTTTTTTGTTGTTGTTTTGGTTCTTTGTTTTTTGGTTTTTTTTGGTTGTTTCATTGTTTGGGGGGGGTGGTTGGAGGTTGGTTTGTTTGTGTTTAATGTTCTCTCTCTCTCTGCTCTGTCTCTGAGCAGTGGGTACAGCCAGGAGGTGGTTTGCTACACTGCAGGCAATATTCCTCAGACCCCTTCTGCACCACGGCTCATTCGAGCTGGTGTGACGTGGATCTCATTGCAGTGGAGTAAAGTAGAGGGATGCACACCAGAGGAAGTGATTTCCTACACCCTGGAAATTCAGGAAGAAGATAATGTAAGTGTTCTGGTTGCTATGAAGTGCATGACTTAAACTGAGTTTTGATTTATTAACTGGAGATCACTGAGAAGCAGCATGGACTGCTCCTTTGGAGGGCCTTCCAGGAGTACTGGGTACTTGGCAGGGTGGAGCTCTGTGATCTGCTCTGCTGCACAGCAGAATTAGGAATCCTTAGCTAAAAATCTCTGCTGTCATCAATGATTACTTACAAAGCCACACAGGATTCTGTGAGGTACAGGGCAGCTTGTCCCCAGCTAGGTCAGTCTGCCATGTTCTCCTGGCTGCCCCTTGGTGGGCTGTGTTCTGTCATCTGTTACTTCCAGTTCTTTAGCAGGTTAAACTGCCACAATTGGTTTTGTGCTGATTTTTGCAGCAAAATTACATTATTCAGGGCAGCTGCAAAGTGTTTCTTCTAAAAAAAGTATTGTGGCCTTGCAGTTTAAAAGTAGTAGTAGTAATAATAATTAATATTGATATATGTATTATATGTTTGTTTTTTCTTGTATTTTTTAAAAAAGCATTCAGCTATAAAGCCCCTTTGCTATAATGTGTTGTAGGTACAGACTAACACAGGGAGCACTTTCTCAGACTCCTCAGTTACAGGAATTTGTTTGGTTTTGTATTTTTTTAGGATAGCGTATTTCACCCAAAGTACACTGGAGAGGAGCAAGCCTGTACTGTGAAGAATCTCAGAAGAAGCACACAGTATAAATTCAGGGTAAAGTCTTTTTCCTCTTCTCATTGTGCAGTGTTTTCTGTTTTGGGTTTTCTCCAAGCACTACAGGGATCCTTTAGTGCTCCCTCCAAAACTGAGTCATCAAATACAAATTTGCTTTATACTGTGACCTGATATATTAAACTGTTAGTTGAATTTCTGCTTTTATCACACAGGAGATACTGTTGCTCAGACTTTGGGGAACAATTGCAGCTCTCAGTACCATGTGGGAGGATGTTGTAAAAGTGTAGCTCAGGGTCTGAGGTGGTCCTGGTTGGCTGCACTGCTCCCAAAAACCTGGTTCCTGGTGACAAATCCCATCTCACTGGTACAGAATGCAGCAAACAGTCAGGTGTCCAGCCAGCACAGGGGCCTGTGTTCCCCTGGCAGCCACAGAGTGAAGCTTTTCTGTCTCATATGCTAACATGGCTGGTTCTGGAGCTGGTTTTTAGCAGGTGTTGGTGTCTTCTCCTTGGTGGATGCTCAGAGCCCCTGAGGGATGCTCTGGAGTCTTCCTGCAAACACCAAGTTAAGCATTTTCCTCTCTGTGCTGAGGTCTCTGATCACAGCTCAGTGCTGAGTGCTGCTCTTGAGGAGAAGGCAGTGGGGTGATCCAGGGTCAGCTGTGGTGCTGCTGTCCATCCATCCCTGACTGTCCACTGCAGTGGCTCCACAAGAAGTGCCACCCAGACTGTGGTGTCCCTCTGGAGATGGCCAGAAGCTGTGTGTGAGGTCAACACCTGGCTTCTCTAGGCCTTAGTATATTCAGGAGCAACAGAAGGAAAAAATCACAGAGTCATAGAATGGTTTGGGTTGGAAAATCCTGATTTTTCAAAATACCTGATTCCAACCCTCCTGCTGTGGACAGGGACACCTTCCACTAGACCAGGCTGCTCCAAGCCCCATCCAACCTGGCCTTGAACACTTCTGTCTGTGGGGCATTCACAGCTTCTCTGAGCAGCCTGTGCCAGGGCCTCACCACTCTCACAGGGACTGCTCTTTTCCCTCTCTTCTGTGACAGAAAACCTTGTGAAGTTGTCTGAACTACCCAAAGAATGGAGAAGTTTTTGTGCTGTCATTCTGAGATGATGCCTTTTAGCTTAGTGTTGTAAAGGCTGCTGTGGCTGGTGAGAGAAGAGAACCCTTAGTGCTTCTTTGCAGCCCTGCTTTCAAATTAAACATGGATTTTACAAAACTGCATTGATATCAGAATAAGATTATAGCCTGGTGTCACTGGCTACAGGCACAACTTTGATCTAACTTTTAATTGTGTGGTTACTGATCTTCTGAATTACTTTGTTGTAAATAGCAGTTAGAAATACCTCCAAAACCAAAATATCAAAGTTATTGTTATAGTTCTCTTATTTTTCTTTTATGAGAAAAATTCTGCAAGTTGACACAGTTATTTTAAAAGGTGACTTTTCTTTTTCTTTTAAGGGAAAACCAGCACTGCTTTTATCCTAAATATGTCATGATATATTGCTGATGGAGGGAGGGGAAGAAATCACTGCGGTTTGTAAAGAAACATCATGACAATCTAATATCTGTTATTACAATCCCACACGCTTTGGGATATGACATGCTTTCCAGTTTGGTGACATTTGTGCAATTACTGAAAGAAGTCTGATGCAGAACTGCCAGAAAAGCAGTTGCAGTGAACGAAGGCAAACTCATTGTGGTTTTGTTTCAGCTGTTTGCTTCCAACGTGGAAGGGAAGAGTTCTCCCAGCGAAGTGTTGGTCTGCACAACCAGCCCAGACAGGCCAGGACCTCCAACCAGACCTGTGATCAAGGGGCCAATAACATCTCATGGCTTTAGTGTGAAGTGGGGTAAGCCAGCTCAGATTGCTGTAGCAGAGCTTTTCTGGGGTTGTAAGAAATTCAAATAAAATCACGTAAATATGTGTTAAAACTTAGATTTTTCATGCTCCTTCTCAGTCCAAAGTTGAATGTGTTTGGAGAACTTGACAGCTTAATTTTTTTAATATTCTAAAAGATGTTTAGAGGCTCTTGTGTGTTCAGAAGCAAAAATGTTTTGTTTTTGATTAACTTGCAGTCAAGCACATCTTCAGGCTTTTCACTCTCCCTCTCGTGTCCCATTGCTGCTTCATTCCAGCTGCTTCCCTTATTAATGGGCCAAACCTCCACACATCTTCCCTTTCAGTGCTTTTTCCATTTATTTTGTTTGGATCATCATTATCCAGCACCCTTAGTCTGATTCATGGTGAAAACAAATGTCTTTTACCCCCTTCTGCTGCACATAACCTGGTGTAGTTACTGTGGAGGAGTTTGTGGAGAAGGAGCTGGATCAGAAACAGCTTTGGTAATTGTTTTGTCATCTTTCACTTCTATTATTGTCTTACTTTTTCAGATCCTCCACAGGATAATGGTGGTTCAGAAATCCTAAAGTATCTGCTGGAGATTTCTCAAGGAAGTCCAGAAGGTAAACTTGGGATAAGTTGTCTCAATTTCAAAACACTGTGGCTACTATATGGAAGTCCTGATTCTTTAGGTTATTATAATTAATGCCCTAATAATGTGATTAAAACAGTTATGTACTTTGCAGGACTCTTGGGTGAGCTGGGGTTGGATTTTGGGAAGGTTTTGTAGTGGGTTTTTTAGCTATCCTCTTTTTACTAATAATGACTGAATTTTAGGTTATATGGCTAAATCTAAAAATATTTTTATTTATATTTGTGTGCATATATTTGCACATTTATACATTATACATAATACTCATAATTATTTGTAAGTATATGTATTTGCATGTATGTCTATGTGTTATGTCTTCAAGTGGGAAATAACATTCACAGTAATACTAATGATTTTCCTGAAATACATCATTTGTGGAAGATTTTCCTTTCTCCTGGACACACTCCTAAATGTGTTGCTTTCCACTTCTTTAAACTTGAATGCATCTTATTTTTAGCAAACCAGTGGGAAGTGGCCTATAGTGGCTCAGCTACAGAATACACCTGTACTCACTTGAAACCAGGCACTTTGTATAAACTCCGGGCGTGCTGTATCAGCACTGGTGGACACAGTCAGGTGGGTATTATCTCACAAGAAGGGCTGTTGGGTTTATATTTTTCAGAGATTTATCTGCTAATTTTGGTAAAGTACTTCTGCTTTCAAAAGAAGGGAAATGTTACCCCTGTAGCACAGTAAAACTACACGGATTGCAGTTGATCTCATGCTGCAAGTTGCTGAATTTTAGAGTTCTGTGTGTACATAATTTTCTTTTCAGCAAGCTGCAATTTAGTGAGATTTGGTTTCCTCAGAACCAATCTGTAGTTGTTTATTACATCAGAAAAGACCATCATGTTTATCTGATATGAAAAAGGCCACAGACTCTCATGGGCTTGACCCTGTATTGAGTAGAGATGCAGAAAGAGGTAGTTTATAACAATTATCTTTCATAGGACTGAATCCTTTAAGTTTTTGAGTTCCTTTTTTCAGACCCCAATACTTGTAATTCCCCTCCTTGATTTAAATTCAGTACATATACACTTATTCCTCCTGCTTTGATACATTTTTTTCTCATTTAAGATTGAGTACTTTAGGCCTTGACATTATTTTCAAACCGAGGAAGATTAAAACAGAGAGCCCAGTACTGAGAATGCTAATGAAGGAACTCTATTAATTGTATTTGTACTAACATGCTTGATAGCATCTCATCTCCTTTACTGTTTATATAAATTTCCATGAAGTGGTGGGTGTAGAAGACAATTTATTGTGCTGCTCTGTAGCTGTGGCTCACTTTGAAGGTGGTGGCTGTGCCATAGAGTGACTGAGCTGTGCTCATGCCAGA